>NW_010729523.1:8488-29919 GCF_000365185.1 Nelumbo nucifera | reverse complement strand
ATTACATTAAAGACTTTAGATCTAATAAGACTCTATCCTTAGAGATTACATTCGAAATTCAGACTCTTAACTCTTGAATTCGAGTTGGGCTGCTTTAAAACTTGGGCTGCTTCAAGGTACTTCTACGAGTTGGGTTTAAGTTGTGAAATGGGCCTGGCTGCGAACTTGCTCCGACTTCGGGATCATTTTCGTACTCGATTCGGGCCGAATCTGTCAAAACCCAAAACAAAAAAGTTGTGGGCCTTTTTTTCATCTTTCTAATGCTTCTTGAATTGTCCGAATTGTCCAATTCGGAGTCATGAATTGTCCAATTGATGACAACATCAATTTTGGTGTCATGATCTAGCCCTGACCCGAAAGCCTCCAGTTCATTGATATAACCCATCATCTTTAGACAATGGTCATGAACCTGTTGGTTCTCGGTGATCTATGCGGTCATAAACAATTTTAAGACCTTTTGTCGAGTAGAACGGTTCCGCTCTTCATACATAGTCTTCAGACTATCCAATACATCTTTGGACACTTCGATTTTATCGAATTGTCGCTGTATTGGATTGTCCAAAGAGGCTATAATATAACACCAGGCAAGAGAGTTTTTCTCTACCCATTCTTAGAAATTTTGTCCAACTTCTCGGACGTTAGAATCTGCATAAGGTTTTAGAACCAGTCAACATAATTAGGGCCCTTGAGTTTGTTATCATCCAATAGTTTGGTGAAGTTTCCATTTGCCATTTCTAGTAAAGGCAAGGTAGATTTGTAAGTCCATAATCTAATTGATTCTTGTCATCACATAAAAAGGGCTTTTAATCTATGTTCCATTACCATTTTGGGCATTTCTAAGATTCCCTCCAATCTCAATGACGGAGATAGTTGTGTCTATAAAAATGTAGAAAACCACATGGGGTGCATGGAGCCAACTGTTTCAGATGCAAAACCCCACCACCTTCTGTGAAGGATCTCAACCACTCATCTTATGTGCTTTCCCTTTGGCCTATGTAAAACAAGGTTTATAGCCATTTTAGGTTAAACCTTTCTGTCCATAAGTGCTCACCCATCATGTTCATGAATGCCAAGGTACCATGAGAGAGTCTTCCATTTTAGGATAGGCCCCTCCCACATCGGTCTATGGCGCCCCTATCATCTTATAAAGCAATCCAACCGATTGCATTAGCAGATTGATAGCCCAATTTTATGGTGCATCTCCACCCACCAATACAGCCAATCTCCATACTAATGATGGAAGGCCTTTAGAGAGTTTCATCATATGAATCTCCCTATCACATGCACTTATATTTTCAGGAGGGAAGGAATAATTATGCCCTAATTTAATTTAGGTCAAACCAAAGTGGCTCCCACTGACTTTCATAAAGCTAGATTTTGATGGGCCCTAAACAGCTAGGGTTTCGCATGATTCCTCTTAGGGAGGAAGCTGGTGTGGGGCCCACCATGCAGGGAGATCATCCAATGATCTTTAAGGACACCATGGCAATGATGTGCATTCTGCTATGGTGTGCGAAAAAGCCACTATTGAATCAGCATGGGCCAAGTGCTTATGGCCCATGAACGTAGCGTATCACACATCCATACATCACATGCATGAAATCCATAATTGATCCAATCAATTAAATAACTATAAAACCCATATACAAAACCCATTTAATTCAATAATATTACCAATAAATATTATCTAGGTATATGGACTAAGCTTCAAAGAGCAGTTCGGCCCATATAGCATTTATGCTGAATTGGGCTAAAGTAGTTTTAACATATTAAAATGGGGTTTTACAGATGTGGGCCGAATTGCATTTTGTAATTAACCATCAACTCCTTAACCCATATAGGAAATTTTAGGGCTGAGAACAGCCCCTATCGAACCACATATTCGGTCCAACCAATTTGGTCCAATCTGGTTCAAATGGGTTAGGGTCTGATGTTTAATTCAAGATTCAATTGAAGAAGATGATCTGAAATTAAACAACTGATACATGACAATCAAGAATCAGTAATAGGGTTGTTCATAAGACTATTACACTGCAAAACAAAGATTAGTTCACAGTATGTAGTTTCCAAAACTGCAAATCACAAATCGCTTAACCTGAATCTGCGAAATTCTCTCCTTTCCGTTTTCTGCTTCATCTTTGAATGAAATAGAAATAGAAAACCAAATTTTTCTATTAATATTACATCAGATTCAAATTCCCATACATTCTATCTAAAAATTAAAAAAAAATAAAATTAATTACAGACCAAGAATGAATAGAATAAATCAGTAGGTGCACAGATTTCTTGCGCCAATAAAAGAATTCGATCTCCACCATACGAACAGCCCAAAATCCAAGAAAAATATATAGAACAATTCTAAATATAAATCAGATTAATAAAGATTTAATTTCAGATCATTCGCCCAAAAAACTGGGAAGCAATTTCCCAAAAAAATGCTAGCTATGCAAATCGGGTAGAACGCTTTCTGCCCATTTGCATAGATTCATATCTAGTTTAATTTGGTTCAAGATTTGAACCTGACTCTAATACCACTGGATGAGAGATCCATCATATGGATGGCCGAACCTTGCAGGTAGGTTGGGCGAAATTTCAAAAAAATTCTCTCTCTCCCATCTGGGAATCGCATTCTCTATTTTAGAAAACTGCATTTTCAAGGATCAATCTTATCTGAAACCAAAAGGGAGGAGAGGGATATGCCTGATACGGAGTAGCAGTAACTCCCAATGAAGGGGTTCACGCCCAAGGAGGAAACCAAAACCTGCTTCCACTGAAGATGACATAGTGTGAGGTGAAGCAGGATCAGTAGGACGACTCTTCAGCAAGAACCGAATTCTTCAGCAAGAATGGAGTAGAGGGATGGTGAGCACCACTTTAGATTGCTTCTTCTACAAAGAAGCAATATCAAGAACAATTCTTGATCACTCTCACAAGTGGAAATCAAACTGGGTAGGGGTGGCAAAAATAGGGAAGAACTCTGCAGTTTGTTGTGTCTTGTCCGGTTTGTTTTGCATGTCCACCCTGCTCTCTTATTTAGAGCCTTAAAGAGACAACCTCCTAATCTGATTAGGAGTTTCCTGATCCAAATCATTATTTGGATCTAGACTCTTTAAGTGATAAGGATAATCCCTTATTTTATCTGTAGTTTAAGACTAGCTTAATCCTAATCAAATTAGGAGTTTCCTAATCCAAATCTTTATTTGGATATGGAATCTTTAAGAGGATAAGACTTGTCCTCTTATCTTTATCTGCTGATCCAAACCCAGACCCGCCCCTATTTAATTAATCTAATTAACCTAGTTCAAAATCGGGCTTTAGGCCGATTAAGTTTATGTGCTCACTTAACCTCTTAACCTACTACCTAGTTGGCTCTCTTTGTATGGCGTGGGACCCAAACATTGATCTACACATCACCCACATGGGTTCAGCCTAGCCTTTGTTACAAGGACTGGCTGAATTCACTGTAGGACACAGTGAACCCCCGAGTCCATCACCATAGGCTCTTAATGGGCCCAACATTTACACTAAATGGTCTTTGGGTCCAGCCACCTTACGAAAACCCAAGGATTATGAGTAGATGCAAGATTAACCCATCAGGTATTATCCTTAGTGGTCTTACACTTAACCTCTTAGCCCATAATGATCAAACACTACCCAACAAGAGAGGACCTCTCCTTCGGTTGCAAGGAATAGTGTTGCACTCTATACTCACATGGATCCCAAGAATTAAAACCTTTTGCAAACATTTTGAAGCCATAATATATATATGTATATCTCTATATAAATATATTTTGCAAAACAAATTTCAACCGTTGAAATCAACTACCGACAGTTTAGGTTTCCATTAGAGAGAGTGCATCCCCGATCATTCACTTTGTCTGACAAAGGGGCTGATCCTGTCACTATGATCACCCACTCAGATGAATTCTTGGACTGTCCCAACATACCCAAGTTTTGACCCCCTCTAAGGATCTCACTGATTGGCATATCGAAGACAGCACGATCCAACACCTAGTGCAATACCGTAATCAAGTCTAGGGGTCAGGTGTAACATTCCAGTTTTTCCCATCTCTCTCCAAGGTCCATGGCAATATTGGAATTTTGGTCTGGTTCAGGGTTTCAAGAAAACCCACACTACATGTACCTTAGGTCTCATGCTGGAAGCTGAGACAAGCCACCCTAACCAACTTGGCGGTACATCAGTGTCAGACTTGGTAAGATAAATCTCCCCAGATCTTTCCAATGGCTATGAAGATTCTAAACTAACACGAGTCTCATAACTGTCTAGTTTAAGGGTATTACACAGAAATACACCACAATGACATGAGTCAAATATGTACTTTATTCATTACAATAAATGTCATAATGTACATTATGCTAATTGGAGCTAAGGGCATACACTATCTAACAGATTGATGCAGGACAACAAGAATATTTGAAGGAGTTATTCTTTATCTCTGTTAATCAGAGACTGAAATTGACAACGAGAGGAAACTTCATCTAATTCCTTGCTCAAAAAGAACATACTTTTGAAATTACATTGTTTACATTTCATGTTAGTCTTTATGGTTCATTTACATTTCATGCTCTCAGTTACAGTTAAATAACTACAGGTTCAGAGGTTCTGTTATGTTCTAAAACTACAAGTTGTTACATATCCATGGGAGCTCTACCAATGAAGATTAGAGTTTGGCTACAGAAAATATACTCCATTTGACAAATCTTGTTTTAATGAGTATGTTGATAGAGTTTAGGGAAGGGGAGGTTTAAGTTCTTAAAGCTAGTTCTATTGGTAGTGGAGATTGGAGAGGGGGATTATGGTGAAGATTTGTTGGTTAGTAGCCATGAGAAAACTAAAAGACTCATCTTTAAGCCTGACCTGAAGATCAGGCTCCTATATCAGTCCGATTCTGAATTCCCAGATTCAGAATGAGAACTCACTAGAATAAAAAGAGAGGAAGATCAATAAAAATTATTTGAGTTTTGAGCTCTACTAGCTGATACTATAATTTTTCATGATCTTCTAATTCATTGTGATACTTATTACATGGTGATTGATGCATTTTATTGTTTTACTTGTAAATTATATCTAACAGGTTGACTCTTCTCACATGGTGATTGATGCAAGACAACAGTAATATCTGAAGTTGTTATTCTTTATCTCTATTAATCAGAGACTGAAATTGACACTGAGAGGAAAGTACATGCTTCTGTTGTGGAATTTGAAGAAGTCATTCTTGGGGTTATTGAGGAGCTTGCTCGGCCTTGCAAGGAGAGAACTGCAGACTTTATGTAATGGAAGCATTGCCTTGTTGTTACCAATCTTCTCTTTCAAGTATTCCATCAGAAGACAACTACATGTAAAGTTGCAGCTCTTTAAGATGTGGAATCAATCTCTCATGAGCTATTCATCATTTTCAACTAATTAGTTACCATGGTTACTATAGGTAGGGTAAGGCTTGGTTGGGGGGTGGTCTCTTTGAAAGACAGAGAAAGACCAAGAATTGGAGTGAGGTTGCCTCCCGAATTAGTGTGCTGGGTTTTGTTGGTAGAGTAGGGAATCCAAGGCAAAGGGTGCTTGAGTGTTGAGTGAAGATGATGATCAATTTCAATACAAGGAGGATTTCTATTTACGAGGGGGGTCCCGAGATCCTAAAAGGTAGGAGATAAAGATGCTCCTTTCCCATTAGGAAAGTGGATATAGTGTTTACTGTCAATCATTAAGTGCACCATTGGGGTTTCACCATGTGTCTCATGGGGATCTTCTTGAGGATCAACTCTCCTTTCCCCTAGGAGCCCTCATTACTCACGTGTGCTACCACCCATCATGTGCCTTACTTAATTGACATGGTGGTGGTGACGTCACTACCTGGCGAGCTACGTCTCATTAACCCCACATGGCACCTTGCCACGTTTGTCGTTTCAGAGTTACTCACATAGTTGTCGTCTGGGCGTGGTTCCTTAACGGGCCATGGGTTTATCGCAGGTCCGAGCATATGCGGGCCTTGTCAAGGGTTCGGCCCAGGTTTCCCTTGTCTCGGGTTGTGAGTGAGTTCGTCGAGGGTGTAAGATAAACCACAGGTTTATTGTGGTTCTGTGATGCATGTTGTGGGTTCATTGCAGGCCTGTGATACATTGTGGGTTCATTGCAGCAGGAAAATTGGCTGTAGGTTGTTTGCATGCAACCACATGGTATCAATTTAGTGTTTAATGTTCTCTGAGGGTCTGAGTGAACACTATATACCTACATTAGCCCTGTTTATCGGTAAATGGGAGCTTGTCGATAAGCACTTGCCTTCTCATTTTCGGGTCTTCTTGTGGGTTCGTTTGCATGGGTTGGGCCTAGGGATTTACCGTATTTTGTAGTTTTGTGTAGATGATGTGTGCCTTGTGCCTGTGGTGGTAGTTTCTGTCATTCCACAGTTTAGCCCCCCTGTCTTTTGGTGATTTGCTTCCTGCCAATGGTCATTGCTATGCTTTGTCTGTGTGTTTCAGCCCCCCTGACCGTTGATGGAAGGAAATCGGCAAAAGACATTAGGAAATACTACTTCCAACCGACTCCTTGCTGCCAGTGAGCGGACTTGTGTTCAGTTTCTTAATTTTATCCCCTGGTTGTTTGCAGAGGGGTGTCTGTTGGTGTATCAAGCACCCCTGACTATTATCAGCAAGAAAGGGATTGGCGGGGGGGTTCTATCATTAGTGACTGAACAGGGGCGAAGCCCCCCTGTGCGACGGTGCAGCAAACTATTCGATTAAGATGATTTGATTGCTGGTGTGTTGTGTTGTTAATGGGGGTCAGAGTGGTCATTGGGCGGTGCCCATGTGGTAGTCATGATTAGTGGCACCTTCGTTAATTAAACTGTAATTAATGTGGCATGATTGTCTGTGCGACATCATTTTGTTACCCGATATTTTGAAATGATGGTTGCTGATGTGGCATCGCTTTTAAATTAATGAACCACTTAATCTGCTGTTCGATTAATGATGGATGATTCGATAGCTGGTGTGTTGTGTTGTTAATGGGGGTCAGGGTGGTCATTGGGCTATGCCCGCGTGGTAGTCTTGATTAGTGGCATCTTCGTTAATTAAACTGTAATTAATGTGGCTTGACCGTCTATGCGGCATCATTTTGTTAACCGATATTTTGAAATGATGGTTGCTGATGTGGCATCTCTTTTGAATTAATGCACCATTTAGTCCCACTTGTTGAAGGGTTTTTATGTAAATTCATGGGTTACTTTTCTGCTAAGCATCATTTCAGGTATTGTACTGGCATCCGTTCGTCTTCTCCGACACCGTTTGACATTCCTCATGCATGGGGAAATCTTTATAATAGTGTAGGGAGATTGCATCTGCTCTCTGTTTTACCTTCTTGTTATCATCTCTGTAGTGCCCTTTTTGTCTTTGTTAATTCTTTTGTTTTGTTTTTTTCTATCGTTCCTGTTTTGTTCATCATGGCTCCTTTCCAGAAGAAAGGGGAGAAGGGGGTCAAGTGTGCCTTCTATGACTTCATTAGGGAGGTAGACATGACGAAGATATTGCTGGAAAGGGAGACGACTATAGCAATCATAGAGGAATAGGGTTGTTTTTGCCTCCGGTCTTGATTTTGAGGGGTGTGGAGGGTATATTCGATCCCTTTCATGGAAATGAGTTGCTGTGTTTGTGTGGTTAATCGAACCAATCTGTGTCCTACAAATGTCAGGAGCCCAAAACTGATAGTGTGAAATCCCCTAATAGCTATACTGCTTGGGCAGAATACATTCTCGAAAACCCTATGTATTGTCGAATGTTGTAGGATTCTGGTATACTTAGATTCATAGATTTCTACATGGGTCTTTCTGGTAGGGAGGGGATAAAGTACGTGGGGCATTTGTTGGAGCATTGGTGCTGTCATACCCACACATTCATTGGGGGTTTTGGGGAGTTCACTATTACGTTTGAGGATGTAGTTGCCCTATTGGCTTTACCCGTTGGGGGTGCCATATCTGCGTAGCACCTTTAGCATGTCAAGTCTATTCTTGTTGACTACAGGGAGCTCTTTGACGAGCTTCTCCATGAGATTGTAGCGTACAAAGCGTAGGTGGATCGGACCACCTCTTAGGGGAAGATGCCATTAGATCAATGGCTGGAGTTCTTGTTCAAGTCTCACGGTGCAAGGAATGTGATGGTGAGGGGCACAAATAGTCAGTGCCATCTTGCCGCTTTTGTTCTTTATGCTGCTTCTCGATTTCTTTTCCTGGGCTTCTCGACTACAGCCTGTGTATGGCTTTGGTTCCGCTAGCTGTACTAGCTGCCAGTGGCCATTAGTTGCCTCTGGCATCGATGTTCCTAAGTTACCTTTATGAGCAACTGGATGACACTATACATCAGATAGTCGACCCGACATACAAGAGGCGTATTAGTTATGTGTGTGCACCATTCCTCTGGATGTTTCTGTGTGAGCACCTCAACCTTAGTGTCACTCCACGCCCTCTTACACGCATGCGGGTTCCCATTGCCACTTTGCGGAGTGAGAAGTTAGAGGTGAAGGTGTTTGACGTTTGTAGAGGAAAACGTTGGCTTCAAGCTGCCTGACATAAGAGTTTTAAGATGGCTGAAACCAATAAGACGAACTATAGATTCTAGGTAGGGTAAGGCTTGGTTGGGGGGCGGTCTCTTTGAAAGACAGAGAAAGACAAGGAATTGGAGTGAGGTTGCCTCTCGAGTTAAGGTGTTGCGTTTTGGTGGTAGAGTAGGGAATCCAAGGAAAAGGGTGCTTGAGTGTTGAGTGATGATGATGATTAGTTTCGGTACAAGGAGGATCTCTATTTGTGGGGGGGATCCCAAGATCCTAAAAGGGGATATCGTGTTTGTTGTCAATCATTAAGTGCACCATTGAGGTTTTACCATGTGTCTCATGGGGATCTTCCTGAGGATTGGCTTTTCTTTCCCCCAGGAGCCCTCATTACTCATGTGTGCTACAACCCATCGTGTGCCTTACTTAATTGATGTGGCGGTGGTGACGTCATTGCCTAGCGAGTGACGTCTCATTAACTCCATGTGGTGCCTTGCAACGTTTGTCCTTTCGGAGTTATGCACATAGGTGTCATCTAGGTGCGGTTCCTTAATGGGGCGTGGATTTATCACATGTCCGAGCATATGCGGGCCTTGCCGTGGGTTTGGTCTAGGTTTCCCTTGGCTTGGGCTGCGAGTGGGCTCATCGAGGGCGTGCGATGAACCGTGGGTTTATTGCGGTTCTGCGATGCATGTTATGGGTTCAGCATAGGCATGTGATACATCGTGGGTTCATCGTAACAGGAAAGTTGGCTTTAGGCTGTTCGCATGCAACCGCGTGGTATCAATTTAGTGTTTAATGTTCTCTAAGGGTCTGAGTAAACATTATATACCTACAGTTACTTAGCCCAAGACACAACTTTAGATATGTGGGTGGATACATTGGACCAAACTTCTATGTGTTAATTGTATTATTTATGATAGAAATTTGGAAATTGTAATATATTTTTAACACATTTGTGTATAAATACAATTGGGATGTAATTCAACAACAGTTCACAAGGTTTGTTGCTTAAAATATTTATGAGAAACGTTTATTCAATTGTGGCAACTTTAGAATTAGCAATGATTGACTTGATTGTTGCGTATGGAACCTTAAGGTAACAAGTGCTTGACTGTTGTTAATTCAACAACAATTCATAAACATTGTTGCCATAAATATTTATATGAAACAATTGTTTAGTTGTTGCTAATTTACTATTGGCAACAATTAACTTGATCGTTGTATAAGGAACTTTGGGGCAATAATTGTTTGATTGTTGCCTATTCAACAATAGTTTATATAGGTTGTTGCCTAAGATGATTGTTAGATACAACTCTTCAACTGTTGCAAATTTACAATTAGCAACAACTAACAAGATTGTTAGGGATGGTACCATTAGGCAACAGGAAATTGGTTGTTGCTAAAAAGCTATATGGGTAACAGTTTTTATGCATTGTTGCTAAGACCATTTGTTTGGCGACGGTTGCAAGCGGTTGTTGCAAAACACTACTTTTGCTAGCAATTTGTTGTGAAAAAAAACATATTTCGCAACATTTGTTGTTGCAAAACACTTTTAACAACGGCTTCGCTAGCTACAGCTCGTTCAGTTGTAAGTAAAACATTTGGCAACAATTTTTCCTATATTGGAAACAAATTTTGACTATTGCCAAAGGTCATTTTTCTTGTAGGCATGTGTAAGGTCTATAGGTCATCTGGTCTTTAGTTGACAATCAAGAGGATGTAATTGCCTTATTGTTCATGGGCCCACAATGTTAATGAAAATTAGATTGGTAGCAAAATATATTAATGGATGAGAAATAGTGAAGACTGTTTTATTATTACTATTATATCCATTATTACCTTTTTATTGTTTGATGTTTTATATTCTTATCTAGGAAATCATGACTAGAGGTATTTTGGTCATTTACTACCACGTATAACTTGTTATATAAGTGAAATAGAAGCAAACTTGGTAGCTAACAATGATAGTGTAGTAGCAACAGAGAGGCTTCTAGTGTCTTCCTTTTTCTAAATTCATGCTTTATTTATTTGATTAGATGGTTTAGATTCAACAAAATGACTAGCAAATAAGAGATCTGCTAATTATAAAGTTCTGAACCAAATCAGATTGTTGTGACTAATAAAACAATCCATAATGTGTCTTCCTTTTAAGCATCAATGCCAAAACTAATAAAACACTGAATAGAGGCAATCACTCCATAATGTGTCTTAGCATCCAAACAATTGAATAATCCAAGCAGAGATGTTACTGTGACAACTTCAAATAATCTTTGTTTGGTGTCTCCAATTCTGTTAGAATTTCGAAAGACTAAAAGAATTGGGGCCTAAGTGTCCTCATCCTATTGATATCTATCCTTGGTGCATTAATTCTCTCACCTTTTATTGCCTTTTCTCATTTTGCATTTCTTCATTAGCTTTTTTCCTTTTTAACGTGAAATTTGTTCTTTTACTTGGTAAATTAGAATCCATTAAAGTAGTTTTGGCAACGTCAATAAGTAAAATAAAGACAACATAAAGAATAAGATATCAAAATTTGTGAATATTTCTAATAACCTGTAAGTGAAACTAAACTTTGATGGTTCAATGATAGCTATCCATTGGGTAATCTGCGAGAATAGTCTGGCTTGGTATTGAGAGAGTGTTCAGAAACCATGAAGTTGTGGTGGGATTGGTGGCGTGCTGTCGTAAGCACCCAAAAATAAAACCTATACTCGTAAAAATAAAATGCAGTAGTGCGAGTAAGGATCGTTCCCACAGAGAGTATCTAACCTAAATTATGTGCTACGTGAATCAAAGATGGAGGGGGGTGTATGTAACGAAAACCAGAATTAAAAGAAAGAAAAATAGAATTAAAAAGAACAAAATTTAAATGGGAAGCAAGGCAATTTAGAGTGCTAAAACTAACCAAAAGAACGAATCTTGGTCTAAGATAACATCCACCATTAGAATTTCACTACTGCTCATCGATGCAAAAATAAATCAATTCAGACTTCAAATATTCATCGTAGGAATTGGTTTCCTGAATCTCCCTATCATAGTTAATCAGAAAACAAGCAATCCACTTAACCCTTACTACTGAACAACCCCTAAATAAACGTTAAAGATTTAATCCAGCAATAGCCTTCAGGATTAGAGATTGATGAAGCTAAACAACACAAGCACAAGCAATTGCATTTAATTCAGTCGAGTGTTCTTCCTAGGATCTAACGATTTCTGACGCAATAAATCATTAAATTCTAGTTGCTTCACAGATTAGAGGGATCAAACAATTACAGATTTGATATCTAATCTAGCAATAGTTTGTAATGAATAATAAACTAATAGGCCTCCTAGTAATCAAACGAAACAATCATAGACATAAAATAGAAGAACATTTGATATTCAAACCATGAATCAAACAATAAAAATCAAATTAGATTTCACAGTTTGGTGGATTCTGAGGCTTCTACTTCCTTCAACCAAGTATGAGAGTTTAACCATGCATGGTCATGGTGAAAACTCAAGAAAATCAAAGAATAGAGAAGAGAGGAGAAGAGAAGAGAAGAGAGGTTGGGCTGCCTTGGGTCTGATTGCCCTCTTGATTTTCTTTTTTGTTTTGTTTTCTTTCTCTCTACTTCCCCCAAAAGAAGCCTACAAAATCTCCTAAAATTTCTCTAGGTAACAATCTCCAAGTCAGACTTATCAAGAAAAGACTCAAAAATAAGATAAAACAAAGTTATTGTGTGAGTGGGAGAGTGGTGAATTCGCGGATGAAAGCTTCAAGGCTAAGGAATGTCTTCAACACGTCACTAGTGCAGTTGCAGAGAATTTGGGCCCGATTTTGAACTCGATGCGGTCCAAATCTATCAAAATGAAAAACATGAAAGTTGTAGAGTTTTTCCTATTCTTTCAAAATCATCTTGAATCATCTCAATCGGAGCCCGAATGGGAGAGTTAAGATCAATCTACTACACGGC
Organism: Nelumbo nucifera; assembly: GCF_000365185.1. Next base: position 17,406 of record NW_010729523.1, on the reverse strand, counting down.
GCCAAAACTATGTAAAATTACCCGATTAACCTTGTTTTTCACTTAATGCCTCCTTCCGTGCCCTAAACCAAAATATAAGAATAATGAGTGCATTTGGGTATAAAATAAATATAAAAGACTAAATATTAAGGGAGAAAAATATGATATTTTTCGTTCTCATCAAATCCCCCCACACTTAGAGCTTGCCCGTTCTCGGGCAAGACAAAACTTAAGCAAACTAAGCAAACTATTCTACCAAACTTTAAACTCAATCTTCCTTCATCTTTTTCCCCAAATATTCTAGGTTAACTGTTGCAAACCGTTAAATCAACACAACCAAGTTATACACGACTCATCCATCAACCAATCCAATTTTTGCTACTACAAACCAGGTAGTAAACTAGGAAAAACATTTTTTATCTCCTCTCTCTCTCTCTCTCTCTTTTTTGGTGGAAGTGAGTGCATTTTATGCTCCATCTCACTTTTAGGATTACTTGGTCAGTAGGTGCATTTGATGCTCCATCCCACTGTTTGAGTTGCTGACTAGTAGGTGCATTTTATGCTTCATCCTACTATTGAATTGCTTGGTTGGTAGGTGCATTTTATGCTCCGTCCTACCAATTGAATTGGTTGGTAAAATATTTACCCTATTTACTTAAAACTAGATTTAGGACTAGCTTAAAAGGGGATGGCTTCAGGTGAATCCTATATTCCTTAATCATATTTCTTTACTAAGTTCACAAGAGTTGTCCTAGAACACTATTTCAATTGATTCCAAAAGAGTTGAGTTTTTTTTTTTTTCAAAGCATATGCAGAAAAACACAACCTAAATCAAATTTTAAAATGCAACCTAAATTCTAACCTAAATCCCCTCCCCCACACTTAAAACTTACAATGTCCCCAATGTAAGGTGAAATGCAAAGAAAAGTTGGAAATAACTAAACTATAATGCAAAAAAAATAAGAAGAAAAAGAAAAACAAACTTCCCTGTTTTTAATCATCATAAACCGGATCCTCTAACTCTTGTGGTTGCAACTTCCGGTGCTTTCCCCTTCCATCCATCATGGGTGGGTTCAGCCTTCTTTGTGGTTGACAGGAAGGTTTTGCTTGCTCTTCAAGTAAGATGCGATGCATGCATGTAGACGGGCTGATTCCTTTGATATCTGCAATCGTCCAACCAATAGCCGTCTTATGCTCCTTGAGAACCTGCACAAGCTACTCTTCTTGTGGTGCACTAAGGCTACTAGAGATGATTACTGGTAATGTCTCTCCATCTCCAAGGAATACGTGCTTGAGGTGATTAGGGAGAGCCTTTAATTCTGGAATGGGGGCCTGCAAAACAGAGGGTAAAGGTCTCATGTCAGAAATCGACAATATAACATAAGGAGCATTACCTGACTGTTGTAAGTCTGGAGAATCATCCAATGCTACAACAGTTTCCTGCAAATCAGCATTCAGCATTGATTCCTCTTTCTCAAGATGTTTACTAATGGAGACTTCTAATCCACCATTTCCATTAAGTTCGAAGACTTCCTGTGCAAAAGAATCAATCGCATCAACAGAACAAATAGGATTATCATCAGTAGGATATTTCATGGCATCAACAGAACAAATAGGATTACTCTTCTAATGGAGTAACTCGCAACTATCATCCATCCTCTTAGGATTGCACCCATAACTCTTTTGAACTACATAGTACCCAAAAGGTTCGATTTTTATCTATTTATAATCCATGATCATACATTGTGTTTAAGAATGTCTAGTTTCACCTTCTTAAGCATGAGAAGTGAAATAACAATCATCTTGATAGAACTCCCCTATTAACTAAAAATCCCCATTTGATTGCCATTTTGATTATTCTTAAAAATGAAAGGGTCACTACACTCTTTGAAAATGTAGCTTGGTAGTCATCTTCACGCATTACCATCTCACTATTTGTTTCAAGGTTAGCAATAAGGATGAGCTCAATGTCTCTTGCAATCTGTTTAGTTTAGACCTTTCATGTTCAGATAATGATTCCCACTAGATGCTTTGTCAGGTCTACAACCAATCACTAGTCATGCAAATCAACTTGATGCAATGCTTCAGTCACTTGCAACAATATTATTGGCAGGGGTTTCCACTAGTATCTAGACTGAAGAATGATAGGCAATATAGCCTTGGAAAACAGCTATGTTGATTAATATTGAGCAATTTATGATTCTTTTTCTTTCTTTTTTTTTCTTACTTTAAGATTCTCTTTTTCCCTTCATTCAAAATAATTTGATATGTGTAGCACATTTTACCTATGGCAATTTGCAGTTCTACAATTCCTAGTTAGAGTAGTACTTATTTAGCTAAGGCAGGGTAGTACTTGAACTCCCATGATATGTGTAGCACATACTCCTATGAACTCCTTGTTTAACTAAGGCATCAACTAAGGTAGGGTAGTACTTGAACTTATATACAGTCTAGAGTTCAGAGTTTATTTTTTATGTAAGTACATACTTGCATATAATTTATTATAGTTAATAAAGTTGTCAGTTACCTATAAAAAATTCTATACAGGACTTAGAAAATAAAGGCTAAAACCTCCATGCTAATAAAATGAAACTCTAAACAATTAAATCAAGAAGTTATTAATTTAAACACCCCTACGCATCTACAATTTGCTTATCTTTATGTCTATTTTGATATTAACTACAATGGCTTCTTTGCAGCACTTGGGCTATCTTTTGTGTGCATGTTGTCCAAAGCTTTTGTATAGATATAATATTCCCTATTTTGAGCTAAAATTTTGGCTTCAATTGATGCTAGAAGGGTCATAAAGTTATAATATCTTTTCATATTTTAATCCTGGCCTTGAAAAGTATGCAAAAAACTGTGAAGAGTCTAGAACTTCAGAGTTTTGCCTTACGCTTTCCAGCCTCTTAGTCTTAGTTTGTTGAACTAGTGTTCCATGGATTCTTTCATGGATGAATAATGTTTTGAATACAATTTATAAAAAAAAAAAATGTTGGATGCATCCTAGATTCTCCTATTCCCAGGACTAAATTTTTTCCTTTATTATTTTTTATTGTATTATGCTTTATGAGTTTTGTCATTTCTATAGTTCCAGGTCATGCAGAATGTTCTTGGGAGTGGAGGACTTCTTGTTAGAAAACAAGAAGTTTGGCAATGTAGAATAGAAGAATATACGTAACTACTTCCTCTCTTGGAGATGCACTTAGGTCTCACATCACCTAGGTTAAATCAATAGTAAGTGTATAATGTAGATAAAACTCTTACATTATTTAAGTTATATAGCTAATTATTGACATCAATCCCTATGTGTTCATTTTTGTTGAACTTGACAAGCTAGAAGTTTATAATTCAAAGTGAAGGTCTTGAGTATGATGCACCTGCATATAAGCAAACTGTTCAGATGCGATGAGGATAATTTTGTTAATTCTCTTTTATTGTGATGAAGAAAAAATTATTAAATGTGTATATTGAACAGACTGCCATGGATACTGTGTAAATGTGTACAGGTTTTATTTGTAAAAACCCCCTTTATCATAAAGGAATAGGTGAAATTATTATTTTTTTTTTGTAATGGCATTAATTGAAAATTTAAATAAGAAATAAACTTGTAGCAACAGTTTATCAAACCGTTGCTAAAAGTTTAGTTTTATGAACGGTTATATTTTGTAATGACTATTCTACAACATTAGTTTTTTGTTTTTTGACCCTAACCGTTGCTATAAGAATTTTATAGCAACTGTTAATGTAAATAATTGTGGCAATATAGAAGAAGGGTTAATACTTTTAGCCATGATTTTAGCTAAAGCCATTGCTATTTTTACTTATTCATCAATACCCCATATTTTATAGCCACGACTAAAACTGTTTCTATAGCAATTTGTAGCAATGGTGTAAAATCAATATGTTGCAATAAAATTTTATTTAGTAATGGTTAAAACCGTGGCTATATGTATATTTATAGCCATAGTGTACAATATCCGTAGCTATAGGTTTTAGCCACGCTAATATCCGATACAGACAAAAAATGTGGCTAAACCAATGCTATAACCTCTAGCAGCAGTTTTTGTTATCTTTTTGCAACGGTTTTGTCCATTGCTAAAGCCAATTTTTTCTGTAGTGATAGGTAGTGCTTTGATGATTATGGGATGAGAGGTTAGGTGTAAGAGAGCATTATAGGGCTAATTACTTGATGGACTTTATCTTACATAAGTCCATCATCCCTGGATCTTCATAGAGTGGTTAAATCAAATTATCGTTTTTGTGTAAATGTTGACTTCAAACTGAGCCTAAGTTGATTGGGTTAGGGTTCACTGCCCTTAATTAGTGAGTTCAGCCTAACCGGTTCCAAAGGTAGGGCTGAATCATTATTAACTTGTATGAGACCTTTGTGGGTTTGATGCCATACAATATTCAGGCCTAAAGTGTGCATGCAACACCATGAGATGCGAACTGTTAAAAAAATGGGCCTAAGGCCCATTATTAATTTGATTAGTTAAAAGATCACATGACAACTTAAGTTGTCATGTGATTTGGGTTGAAAATGGTCATGGATCTGGGTATGGAGCATACATTCTCTTAAGAGAATAATGCTTATCAATTAAGGATAACGTCATAATCCAAATTTGATTTTGATCAGCTCCTAATTAGATTTAGGAGTGTGCTCTATATAAGGGACTAATAGGGGAGCAGTAAATTAACTAGTTCTCTCCAATTTCTTGCATTTTCTCTTCTCCCTTGCCTTCCAAAAACCCTAATTTGGCCAAACTGTGATAGGGACAGATTTTCATAAATTCTCTATTGCATTTTTGCATGAAAAAAATTAGAGGGTATCAAGTTCAAATACCCACATCAATCCAATCAAGATGGGAACTGATTTTAATGAAACAATGTTTCTAAATCAACTTCACGTACACACTACGCCATCTTTAGTTGGAAGCCAATTTTGGGACTGATATTGCACGTGAACTACCACTTTGGAAGCTATACACTATGGTCTCTATATCAGGTATGATCAGTTTTAATTTAGGTTTCAAATTTGATCCGGTTCAATACAAGATCGATCCCAAATTTTTATATTTCAAAATCAATAGGAAATCAATTCCCAGGTAAGGTTAGAAAAATTTTTAAAATATGGCCAGCCTTCAAAACGCGACTAAAGGCTATTGCGATATTTACCTATATCACTACAAGAAAAGTGATCGTTAGCGGCATTTGAAAATGCCGCTAAAGATAGGTAAAAACGCCACTAAAGGCTATTGCGATATTTACAAATTACGCCATCGATATCTGAGTCGGTAAAAGTTTTAGTGGTGTTTATCCGATTTTTAGTGGCACTTAAACAAATTCCAATAACACTTACATTCAATGGCGTTTATCCAAATTTTAGTGGCACTTATATAAACGACCATAAAAACTATTTTTAGTGGCAGTTTCAAATGCCATTTTTAAATTTAGTAATGGTATTTATTGGCACATTTAGTGGCAACTCACAGTGCCACTAAATAGCAATTCGTATAGTGGCATTTATAATTGCCATTAAAAAGTCTTAATCATTCTGATCATTTAGGATTTAGCGGCATTTACAAACGCCACTAAATGTCTAATCATATTCATACATGCATTTTAAAAAATAATAAAATGAAGCAACAAAAAAGATGCTGCTTATTTTATAATGGTAAATGAACCTGTATCAATTTCCTGAAAAAATAAAACCATAATGGATAGTCCAAAAACCAACAAAAAATAAAACAAAAAAATCATTTCGCTCTATGATGTCCAAAAGTCTTCATCAAAATCCAAAGTATACATCTTCAATACCCTCCATGTTAACAATTTCCTAAAAAATCAAATACATCTTGTTAATAAAAACTAAATATAATATTACATCTTTGGATCTAATAATAGATGGCTGAGAGAGAGATAAATAGAGAGAGATCTTACGTAACAGATATTATATCTTTGTTACAAATGGACTATTTTGTGTGCTTTCACTATTTGTTTTTTCTAGGACAGTATACAAGTTTATGGTTGTATCTTTAACAATTTTCACCTGCTTTAGAGAGTAGGGGTGTCAATTGGACTGTATTTGGTCCAATATGATCTAGTCCATCATTGGTCAATTTAAAAATGGACTGGACCAAATCTGGTCCAAACCCCATACAAACTGGATCCAATCCGGTCCAACTGAAATGCAAATGGACTGGATTGGGCCCAATCCGGTCCAAACTAAATGAATCTTTAAAATTTACACAAAAGCCTAGAAAATATATAAAATTCAGAAATATATTATATTCAGAAGCACTACAAACAGCTACGAATTGGAAAAAAAATCACTTCCAATATGGTTTAGCTAGCTAGATAGCTCTTTCTTTTCCTCCAAGTTCCAATCTATTTCTGCTCTACCCATTTTCTTTTCAAAAACCCATTTACGTTTAACAGAAAACTTTATTGTAAACAAGATGCTTTGTAGTTTACAACTTTGCATTGCCTGGGCAGCTCTCACTCTAGCAGTAGGTAGCCCTTTCTATGAAAGCTTTCACTCTGCTCTAGGTAGCCCTTCTCCCATGTTTCCCTCACTATGGTTCGAACTTGGTAGGCTTTGATACCATTTCTTATGTGCTTGACCATCATACTGGGTGAGGCTGTTTAGAAGTTTCCAGATAGTTAGTTTATTCATATGGTGCCAAATAGAAGTTGTCAGATAGTTAGTAAACAACCATTCCCATTGTTGATTTTGTGTAACATGATTTCTATAGACTGATGGTTTGAAGATTTTTAATTACTTCACTATGTTGGTCTATACTTCCATCTTTTATCCAAACAAAGTACAATGCCAAATTGCCAATATAACCACTCTTCCAGAACAATTCCCTGAGTAGTAAAAGGATTCCAAGCATATAACTGCACCCACTTTTCTTTAAATGCTGCTTTTTTTTTATAATTATGTTTGAATGTTGCTATTAGAGGACAAGGGATAGATTTAACAGCTTTGGCAGTAACTATTGATGGATGGTTAATGAGCCCATATTACTATTTTGAAGACTGAACCTAACCTGACAGTTGAACTCTCAAGACTGTGAACCAATACCCAGAAGGGCTTCATTTTAACTTGGGTGATAATTTCTAGCCCAGCCCAGAAATTCCTGGGCCTGCATTAGGCCTGGAAAATTTGCGCACTGCACCTGAGCCCAATACTAGACCTGGCCCAGCCCAGAATATTTATAAAATATTATATATGGTTAACATAATATATTTAAAGTTGTAGGCAGAAGGTGTGGACCTAGGCCTAGGCTCCTTACCATAGGTACTAATGTAGTTTTAGCTGGTTTGTTCAAGAACCATTCAAACTGTTATGGTTCTTTCCTATATCTAATGTAGTATTAGCTGGATTTAATAAAGATGATATTTTGTTAAATAACGATGTTTGTTTTTTATTTTATGTCTTATTTGGGTACAAATGTAAAACAATTCTAGTTTTTATTAGCATGGGTTTGGATGGAGTTCCCTAGGAAAAGCAGCAGATTTCTAGATAGTTAACTCTCTTGATTTCTGTGATTAAATCATCTCAGTTTGGGATACTGATAAATGGATATGGTGCCATTTGCTTACTTACTTGGAATGCTGATTATTGTCCTATGTCTTAACTCTTTTTTTTTTTGTTGAATTTCCAATGGATATTAATAGCATCCCACACTAGTAAAATCAGAATTTTGTTGAAGCTATCCCATGAGGTCTTGTGTTATATGGCAACACACACTAGTAAAAGCAGAGCCCATCAAGCAATAATAGTAGAAGTAAAGCCAAGAGATGGGAATGCATTACTGCTTTAAATATAAATAAATGCATATACTTTTCCTCAAAATAAACTTTTGATAAAAGAACTACTCCACTAGAATTTGCAACCCATTATATAAACCAGCTATGAGAGTTGATTTAAGCATGGATTTATATAGGACCCAAAGGTTGGATCCATATCCAATCTACTGCAATGCATTGATTCTTTTCAAGCCAACTCTTTTCAGTACCACCACTAGTACACCTTGGTTCCTTGGCTAATCTTTCACAATTATCACTGGATTATTTGAGTTCAGATTCTAGATACAAGTATCATATTCTAGATACAAGGGAAAACACTTTTATTAATTAAAAGAATAAAATTCATAATGATTTTAAACATTTTGATCAGATGCAGACTTGTGGAGTTGATATGCCCTCCAACCCAAACTTGCTAATTTTCCCCCTATTCTTTTACAAGCTTTGTTTCTAAACCGATTAGATTGATTCCCTTCATATTTTTCTATGCAACATCTTTCCTTTTCTTTACAAATATATCTAGTAAAGATGTGGATATATTTTTATCTTTTTTTTTTCTAGTAATGAACTTATTACTAAAAAATAAAGATGTGGATATATCTTATTCAAATAATTAGGTTCAACTAGTTACAACACAGTCTTACCTGGGTTTGGCATATTCAAGATAGATGTGACTAATGAAGGGATGAGAGATCCATCGTATGGGAGCCCAAATCTTGCAGAATAAAGGGGTGAATTTCAAACATTTTTCTCTCCCTTTCAACTGGGAATCGCATTCCCTATTTAGAAAATCATATTTTCAAAGATCAATCTTGAACCATAAACTGAACCAGATCTGAACCAAAAGTAGTAGGAGAAGATTATACCTGATACGGAGAAATAATATCTCCCAACGAAGGTGTTCACACCCAAGGAACGATCCAAAGACTGCTCCCACTGAAAATGGCTGACGGGTTGTCGAAGCCCTCAAAATTAATACTAGTCCCACAATAAAATATTTGCAGTAAAAGTGGTTCTAGGTTGAATCCCACAGGGAGCAAATCAATAATCTCTTAACCGAATGGGTAATGTAATTGAGTGAGAGAATTTAAATACTGAAATTAAAAGAAAAGAAAATAAATAGT
>NW_010729522.1:94600-115462 GCF_000365185.1 Nelumbo nucifera | reverse complement strand
GCCAGTTTTGGTTCTAGATAGCTTGGACGAGTCCTACCTCAATAATAAATGTATATTTATTTTTTATTAAATTAAATTATTGATTAATTTATTTTATAAATTTAAGTAAATTACTATCAATAGATTTCTATTTATTTAATTTACTAAATTATTCAAGCAATTAATAATTTATTTTACTAACATAGTAATGGCTAGGTATAGTAATGGTTAGGTATAAATCTCTTGCGCATTACCAATTTCATCTCTTACCATGACCGAATTGGCCTCTCTCCATTCCTACGCCTATTGATCACCAATTGATCCCACCATATGCTTGCATTATCTATGAACTCTACTACTTTTACTTTCTTCTCCTTGGAGTAATTATCAAATACGTGCTCAACCTTTCCCACTCCAAGTATAGTTCGGGATCATTCTTTCCTTGAAAGGTCGGAATCTTCATCTTTATGCTGCCCAAATTGCTATMTCTTTTGGAAATAGCCTTCTTGCCTCATTTAGAACTTGATTCCTCCAAATCTGAATCATCTTCCTCTTCTTCCTCAAATACACGTCTTCTAGTGAACTTAGAAATAAATGGGGATTGCAAATCATCCAGCGTCGCATTCAACTTTCTAAATTGTTCATTAACATCCCTTATGAACAATTTAACGTCAATCTCTTGTGGTTCTCCTTCACTACTCATGTTTATAACCTGCAAAAACTCGTTAGAAATAAAAGAAATTTTGTTCTTCACACACTCCCTCACGTGCTTGCACTCAAATCAGATTGATATCACTCGTGTTTCACACTATTTGACTTTTCTCGATGATGATCTCACATCTCTTTGCCTTTTACCACTCAAGCCAGCCCCCTTTATGTTCTTAACAGAATCAAGATCAACAAATCTCAAGGAGCAATCGGTTAGATGGTGCCAAATCTCAAAATCAGAACTTTAAAAACTTAGTTGAGGCAAACGGTAGAAATAAGGAAGGAAAAAAAATCAATTATAGGAGCCAAGAAAGTAAGAAAAATTCAAAAGGAAGCAAAAGATATGCAAAAATAATCACGAGAATATAACTAATTGATGAGAAAAACAAAACGACACAAAACAGCCTCACACAATTGAACCCGAATAGAATAAATAAAATATAGAGCACGAAATCCCGAATTAGTCAACTAGTCAAACCCCAAAAGGAAAATGAGATCTTATTATGACTTATTTGAATAGGAATATGATCTTGCAATTCAAGAAATCCCGTTTATGCTGGGAAAATGGTTAAAAAATCAGATATGCAATCTTAATGAGTACCACAAAACAGATTGCACACGGATCAAACAATGCAATCTAACTCCTTCTTCTCTTCTTTTTTTTTTCGAATTGGATGTTCTTTTCTCTTTTTTTTTTCTTTTTTTTTCTCAAAATAAACACATAAAACATAATTGAATCTATTCAAAAACACAAAGAAGTCGAATGGAAGAAGTCAAAGAAACTATGCAAGGACAAAACAAGAAACGCGCAAAAATCAAAGAAAAACACAAAAGAAGGATAAGCAAAGGATAAGTAGCCTGTTTCTAGAACCAATGCTCTGATACCAAATGATAAGAACCCACTAGACGGCCTGCTCTAGAAACTCTTGAATCAAGTTGTTATGCGCACCTAGAAGCTAGAAAACAAGTTGTAATTGATCAGATTATAACCTTAAGGAAACTAAGTCCTTAAAGAATCCAATCTTGAAGATGCCACAAAGGTTGATCACTCTCTTGATAAGTCAAGATATTGTATTCTACTAAGAAAACAAGAAGGCAAAGCTAAGCTTGCTGAAAATACCTCTATATTATTGATGATCTAGTTTTACATAGTTGTAGGCTTTATATAGGCATGTAAACATCATTATCTTATAAGGAAACTCCTAATCTTATAAGGAAACTTTTAAATAATGAGGATCCCTTTAATTTATGAAACAAATCTGCCTTGAAATAGGAATCCTTCTAAAAGACAGTACTACTAATGACAACTAAGCATAGAAAAAGTCAAAGTAAAACAAAACAAGACAAAAACAAACTCAACAAGACAAAACAAGCCCATCAAACAAAACAAGACAAAGCAAGCCCATCAATACATCTTAGCATGCGGATTGGGCCTTTTTTTATCATGTTCATGCGCCAAGCCCATTAATACATCTTAGCATGCGGATTGGGCCTTTTCTTATCATGTCCATGCACCTTGGTCTTGTGTCATGGATTCCAAACTTTGTTCTTCAAGATCTAAGCCTTGCACATCATCTTGCACATAAAGATAGGTGATCATCCTTGGTGAAGCTTTGTAACTTCTAGAATAGACTTAGAATCTAGAACAACCCTTTTGTCATGCACTTCCATGATTAAGCATTGTAAAACCTCTTTCGTCCTCTTTGTCCTTGCCCTATTCATTGGACCACCGATTCCTTGCAAAGGATCTTGAGAATATTTGGGAATATTAGCTTGAGCTATTTGGCCAGCACCTTGATCTCCATTACATAGAGACATAACTTGACATAAATCACATCAACCAACAAGTACCGAGCTTATTACCCCCTAAAGTCACCATTTTCACTTAGACAAACCCTTTATATCTCTCTAAATAAGCTAAATCCACTCACCCAGACATATAAGTGCCAAACAAAACCTATAGGAATTGATTCAGGCTAATCCACTCTAGCGATGTAAACGTCCTTGTGCCAAACCAACTAACCTAAGCATCTAAGGATCAAAAAAGAAGTTTTCGTATTTCATAGCCAAATATTTCAAAGTGAGGAAAGTTTTCAAAAACCCTAACGAATAATATATTAAACTATTAGTGCCAAACTACAAACAGTGATCATTCTCAGCATCTTAAAACAATCCATCCACTAGAGTCTGTTAGAACAGAATACTAACAAAAGCCAACATGGCCAACCCAAATTGGAACCAACACAACCATTTCATGTCGGCCAAAACTATCATTCTATAACCGATAAAACAGAATCATAGGAAGAAGTAATCCACTTTATTTAAAAAATCCAACCAAAGCTATAGATAGCTTCCCAAAATGATGCCAACAAAGAAAACTGTAGCTGAAAACAATCCAAACAATCCAAGACTATGCAAACCGACCTAATCTATCAAGTCAAAAACTAAACTAGAGTCAACCCACACGAAACAAGATGCAGACAATTTTAGATTATTCCCTTTCTAACCAACCAACCCTGATGTAAATGAATCAAACTCAACATAGAGAAAACCATCTGGTAGCAATCAAATATAGCAAAGATTAATCAAACTCATTCTTCCAATTCCTATGAAAATAAGTCTAGCAAAACCTAGGTAGAAGCAACTACAGATTATCCAAAACTAACCAAGCTGTGGCAAACCAATCAAACATCAATCAAATCAATATCCACTAACAAAGCATATTAGCAAAACAAAATCCCCTTAGTAACAGAAACGAACCCGGCATATAAATAAACTAGGAAATCAAGTAAACTCCTCTATAAGATATAACTAGAACTAACTCGTTGGAAAATAAAACAAAATAAACGTTGATCAATCCAAACAGTCCCGTCCAAACAATCTAAAAGAAAACAAAGAAGAAACTTGACTTAATAAATTTAACCCACAACAATAGAGCTTTTTACAACTCTAATCACACTATTCTTAATTAAACAAACCCTCTATAACTTGTACTATAGGCCAGATAATCTACCAATTCTAAGTGAAACAAAACCAACATATTTAGAGAAGTTGGGAAATCAACTCAACTCCATTAAAAAGTGAAACATTTCCTACTCAAATAAACAATGACCAATCCAAACAAACCCATTTAAAAAACATAAAAAACATAGAGACCAAAAATTAACGAGCTTATTACCCCTCTAAAGTCACCATTTTCTCTTAAACGAACCCTTTATATTTCTCTAAATAAGCTAAATCTACTCACTCAAACTTATAAGTGCCAAACAGAACCTATAGGAACCGATTCGAGCTAACGAATAACAAATTAAACTATTAGTGCCATACTACAAACAACGATCACTCTCAGCATCTCAAAACAATCCACCCAATAGAGTTTGTCACGGCCAACCCAAATTGGAACCAACACAACCATTTCATGTCAGCTAAAACTATCATTCTGTAACCGATAAAATAGAAGCATAGGAAAAAATAATCCACTTTATTTAAAATATCTAATCAAAGATATCGATAGCATCACAAAATGATCCCATCAAAGAAAACTGTAGCTGAAATCAATCCAAACAATCCAAGACTATCCAAAAATCAATAGCCAGTAACAAAGCATATTAGCAAAACAAAATCCTTTTATTAACAGAAATGAACCCAGCATACCTAAATAAAGTAGGAAATCAGGTTAACTCCTCTATAAAATATAACTAGACCAAGTCGTAGGAAAATAAAATAAATAAACGTTGATCAACCCAAACAGTCCCGTCTAAACAATCTAAAACAAAACAAAGAAGAAACTTGACTTAATCAATTTAATCGACAAGAATAGAGCTTATTATAACTCTAATCACACAATTCTTAATTAAACAAACCTATTGTAACTTATTCCATAGGTCGGATAATCTCCCAAATCTAAGCTAAACAAAACTAACTTATTCAGAAAAGTTGTGAAATCAACTCAACTCCATCAAAAAGTGAAACCTTACCTACTCAAACCAAAACAAAGCAAATAAACAACGACCAATCCAAACAAACCCATTTAAACAACGTAAAAAAACATAGAGATATAACTTGACATAAATCACTTCAACCAACAAGTATTGAGCTTATTACCCCCTAAAGTCATCATTTTCACTTAGGCAAACCCTTTATATCCATCTAAATAAACTAAATCCACTCACCCAGACATATATAAGTGCCAAATAGAACCTATACGAGCTGATTCATGCTAATCAACTTTGGCGATGGAAACGTCCTTGTGCAAAAGCAACAACTAACCTATAGGAACTGACATAAACTTTTAAGGATCAGAAAAGAAGTTTTCGTATTTCTTAGCCAAATATTTCAAAGCACTAAAAATATCACAATCAGAAAAGTCTTCAAAAGCACTAATGATAAGAACCCACTAGACGACATGGTCTAGGAACTCTTGAATCAAGTTGTTATGCGCACCCAGAAGCTAGAAAACAAGTTGTAATTGATCAGATTTGAACCTTAAGGAAACTAAGTCCTTAAAGAATCCAATCTTGAATATGCCATAAAGGTTGATCACTCACTTGATAAGTCAAGATATTGTATTCTACCAAGAACACAAGAAGGCAAAGCTAAGTTTGTTGAAAATACCTCTATATTATTGATGATATCCCGTTTTACATAGTTGTAGCCTTTATATAGGCATGTAAACATCATTATCTTATAAAGAAACTCCTAATCTTATAAGGAAACTCCTAACTAATGGGGATCCCTTTAATTTAGGAAAACAAATCTGCTTTGAAATAGGAATCCTTCTAAAAGATTACTACTAATGACAACTAAGCATAGAAAAGTCAAAGTAAAACAAAACAAGACAAAACAAGCCCAACAAGACAAAACAAACCCATCAGTACATCTTAGCATGCGAATTGAGCCTTTCCTTATCATGTCCATGCGCCAAGCCCATCAATACATCTTATGTCATGGATTCCAAGCTTTGTTATCCAAGATCTAAGCCTTACACATCGTCTTGCACATAAAGATAAGTGATTATCCTTGGTGAAACTTTGGAACCAACACAACCATTTCATGTAGGCCGAAACTATCATTTCGTAAACGATAAAACAGAAGCATAGGAAGAAATAATCCACTTTATTTAAAAAATCCAACCAAAACTATCAATATCTTCCCAGAATCATGCCATCAAAGAAAATCGTAGCTCAAACCACTCCAAGCAATCAAAGACTAAGCAAACTGATCTAATCTATCAAGTCAAAAACTAAACAAGAGTCAATCAACACAAAACAAGATGCAGGGAATTTTAGATTATTCCCTTTCTAACAAACCAACCTTGATTCAAATGAATCAAACTCAACACAGAGAAAACCATCAGCCAGAGATCGAATATAGCTAAGCTTAATCAAACCCATTTTTCCAACTCCTATGAAACTGAGTCTAGACAAACCTGGGTAGAAGCAAACTATAGATTATCCAAAACTAACCAAGCTGTGGCAAACCTATCAAACATCAATCAAATCAATACCAACAACAAAGCATATTAGCAAAACAAAATCTGCTTAATAACAGAAACGAACCCAGCATACCAAAATAAATTAGGAAATGAAATCAACTCCTCTATAAAATATAACTGGACCAAGTCGTAGGAAAATAAAACAAATAAGCGTTGATCAATCCAAACAGTCCCGTTTAAACAATATAAAACAAAACAAAGAAGAAACTTGACTTAATAAATTTATCCCACAAGAATAGAACTTATTACAAATCGAATGACACTATTTTTAATCAAACAAACCCACTATAATTTATACCACAGGCCAGATAATCTCACTAATCTAAGTTAAACAAAACCAACATTTTTAGAGAAGTTGGGAGATCAACTCAACTCCATCAAAAAGTGAAACTTTACCTACTCAAACCAAAACAAAGCAAATAAACAACAACCAATCCAAACAAACCCATTTAAACAACGTAAAGAAACATAGAGACATAGTTTGCCATAAATCACATCAACCAACAAGTACCGATCTTATTACCCCCCTAAAATCACCATTTTCACTTAGACGAACCCTTTATATCTCTCTAAATAAGCTAAATCCACTCATTCAGACTTATAAATGCGAAACAGAAAATATAGGAGCCGATTCAACCTTATCCACTCTAGCGATGTAAACGTCCTTGTGCCAAACCAACTAACCTAAGCTTCTAAGGATCAAAAAAGAAGTTTTGGTATTTCATAGCCAAATATTTCAAAGCACTAACAATTTTATAACAAGAAAAGTCTTCGAAAACCCTAACGAATAACACATTAAAGTATTAGGGCCAAACTACGAACAGCGATCACTCTCAGCATCTTACAACAATCCACCTAATAGAGTATGTTAGAACAGAACTCTAACAAAAGCCAACCTAGCCAACCCAAATTGGAATCAACACAACCATTTCATGTCGGCAAAAAGCATAGGAAGAAATAATCAACTTTATTTAAAAAATCCAACCAAAGCTATCGATAGCATCCCAGAATGATGVYATCAAAGAAAATCGTTGMTGAAATCAGTCCAAACAATCCAATACTATCCAAACCGACCTAATTTATCTAGTAAAAAACTAAAATAGAGTCAACCCACACGAAATAAGATGCGGACAATTTTAGATTATTCCCTTTCTAACCAACCAACCCTGATGCAAATGAATCAAACTCAACATAGAGAAAACCATCTGTCAGAGATCGAATATATCTAAGCTTAATCAAATCTATTCATCCAACTTCTATGAAACTGAGTCTATCCATACCTAAGTAGAAGCAATTACAGATTATCCAAAACTAACCAAGCCGTGGCAAACCAATAAAAAATCAATCAAATCAAAACTGATAGAAACGAACTAGACATACCCAAATAAAGTAGGAAATCAAGTCAACTCCTCTCTAAAATATAAGTAGACCAAGTCGTAGGAAAATAAAACAAATAAACGTTGATCAATCCAAACAGTCATCTCTAAACAATCTAAAACAAAACAAAAAAGAAACTTGTCTTAATCAATTTAACCCACAAGAATAGAGCTTTATTACAACTCTAATCACACTATTCTTAATTAAACAAACCCACTATAACTTATACCACAGGCTGCATAATCTCCCAAATCTAAGTTAAACAAAACCAACATATTTAGAGAAGTTGGGAAATCAACTCCGCTCCATCAAAAACTGAAACCTTACCTACTTAAATCAAAACAATGCAAATAAACAACAACCAATCCAAACAAACCCATTTAAACAACGTAAAAAAACATAGAGATATAACTTGGCATAAATCAATCAACCAACAAGTACCGAGCTCATTACCCCCCTAAAGGCACCATTTTCTATTATACCCTTTATATCTTCCTAAATAAGCTAAATCCACTCACTCAAACTTATAAGTGCCAAACAGAACCTATAGGATCTGATTCAAGCTAATCCACTCTGGCGATGTAAACGTCATTGTGCTTAACCAACTAACTTAAGCTTCTAAGGATAAAAAAAGTTGTTTTGGTATTTCATTGCTAAATATTTCAAAGCACTAACAATTTCATAGTCAGAAAACTCTTCGAAAACCCTAACGAATAACACATTAAATTATTAGGGCCAAACTACAAACAGCGATCACTCTCAGCATATTAAAACAATCCACCCAATAGAGTTTGTTAGAACAAATCACTAATAGAAGCCAACCTGGCCAACCCAAATTGAAACCAACACAACCATTTCATGTCGGCCAAAACAATCATTCCATAACCGATAAAACAGAAGAATAGGAAGGAATAATTCACTTTATTTAAAAAACCCAACCAAAGCTATCGATAACTTCCCAGAATGATGCCATCAAAGAAAATCATAACTGAAATCATTCCAAACAATCCAAAACTATCCAAACCGAACTAATTTATCAAGTCAAAAACTAAACGAGACTCAACCCATAAGAAATAAGATGCAAAGAATCTTAGATTATTCCCTTTCTAACCAACCAACCCTGATGCTAATGAATCAAACTGAACATAGAGAAAACCATCTGGTAGAGATCGAATATAGCTAAGCTTAATCAAACCCATTTTTCCAACTCCTATGAAACTAAGTCTAGCCAAACCAGGGTAGAAGCAACTAAAGATTATCCAAAACTAACCAAGCCGTGGGAAACCAATCAAACATCAATCAAATCAATAACCACTAACAAAGCATATTAGCAAAACAAAATCCCCTTACTAACAAAAACAAACCCAACATACCTAAATAAATTAGGAAATGAAATCAACTCCTCTGTAAAATATGACTAGACCAAGTTGTAGGAAAATAAAACAAATAAACGTTGATCAATCCAAATAGTCCCGTCTAAACAATCTAAAACAAAACAAAGAAGAAACTTGACTTAATCAATTTAWCCCACAAGAATAGAGCYTATTACAACTCTAATCACACTATTCTTAATTAAACAAACCCACTATAACTTATACCACAAGCTGGATAATCTCACGAATCTAAATTAAACAAAACCTACATATTTAGAGAAGTTAGGAAATTAACTCAACTTCATCAAAAAGTGAAACCTTACCTACTCAAACCGAAACAAAGCAAATATACACTGACCAGTCCAAACAAACCCATTTAAACAACGTAAAGAAACATAGAGACATAACTTGACATAAATCACATCAACTAATAAGTGCCGATCTTATTAGCCCCCTAAAGTCACCATTTTCATTTAGATGAACCCTTTATATCTCTCTAAATAAGCTAAATCCACTCACTCAGACTAATAAATGCCAAAAAGAACCTATAGGAACCGATTCAAGCTTATCCACTGAGGCGATGTAAACGTCCTTGTGCCAAATATTTCAAAGCACTACCAATTTCATAACCATAAAAGTTTTCGAAAGCCCTAACAAATAACACATTAAACTATTAGGTCCAAACTACAAACAACGATCAATCTCAGCGTCTTAAAACAAATCCACCCAATAGAGTTTGTTAGAACAGAGCACTAACATTAACCATCCTGGCCAACCCGAATTGGAACCAACACAACCATTTCATGTCGGCCGAAACGATCCTTCCGTATCCGATAAAACAAAAGCATAGGAATAAATAATCCACTTTATTTAAAAAGTCCAACCAAAGCTATCAATAGCTTCCCAGAATGATACCATCAAAGAAAACCGTAGCTGAAATCAATCTAAACATTCCAAAACTATACAAACCGACCTAATCTATCAAATCAAAAACTGAACTAGAGTCAACCCACACGAAACAAGATGCATAGAATTTTAGATTATTCCCTTTCTAACCAAACAACCGTGATGCAAATAAATCAAACTCAACAGAGAGAAAACCAATTGCTAAAGATCAAATATAGCTAAGCTTAATCAAACACATTCTTCCAACTCCTATGAAACTGAGTCTAGACAAACCAAGGTAGAAGCAACTACAGATTATCCAAAACTAACCAAACCATGGCAAACCTATCAAACATCAATCAAATCAATACCCAGTAACAAAGCATTTTAGCAAAACAAAATCCGCTTACTAACAGAAACGAACCCGACATACCAAAATAAAGTAGGAAGTGAAATCAACTCCTCTATAAAATATAACTAGACCAGCTCGTAGGAAAATAAAACAAATAAACGTTGATCAATCCAAACAGTCCCTTCTAATCACACTATTCTTAATTAAACAAACCCACTATAACTTATACCACAGGCTAGATAATCTCACGAATCTAAGTTAAACAAAACCAACATTTTTAGAGAAGTTGGGAAATCAACTCAACTCTATCAAAAAGTGGAACTTTACTTAATCAAACCAAAACAAAGCATATAAACAACGACCAATCCAAACAAACCCATTTAAACAACGTAAAGAAACATAGAGACATAACTTGACATAAATCACATAAACCAACAAATACCAATCTTATTACCCTGCTAAAGTCACCATTTTCACTTAAAGGAACCCATTATATCTCTCTAAATAAGCCAAATTCACTCACTCAGACTTATAAATGCCAAAAAGAACCTATAGGAACCGATTCAAGCTTATTCACTCTGGCGATGTAAATGTCCTTGTGCCAAACCAACTAACCTAAGCTTCTAATGATCAAAAAAGAAGTTTTGGTATTTCATAGCCAAATATTTCAAAACACTACCAATTTCATAACCAGAAAAGTTTTCGAAAGCCTTAACGAATAATACATTAAACTATTAGGTCCAAACTACAAACAGCGATCACTCTCAGCATCTTAAAACAATCCACCCAATAGAGTCTGTTAGAACAGAGCACTAATAATAGCCATCCTGACCAACCCGAATTAGAACCAACACAACCATTTCATGTCGGCCGAAACGATCCTTCCGTATCCAATAAAACAAAAGCATAGGAATAAATAATCCACTTTATTTAAAAAGTCCAACCAAATCTATCGATAGCTTCCTAGAATGATGCCATCAAAGAAAATCGTAGTAGAAATAAATCCAAACAATCCAAACCGACCTAATTTATCAAGTCAAAAACTAAACTAGAGTCAACCCACACGAAATAGGATGCGGACAATTTTAGATTATTCCCTTTCTAACGAACCAACCCTGATGCAAATGAATCAAACTCAACATAGAGAAAACCATCTGGTAGAGATCGAATATAGCTAATAATGGAGATCGAGGTGCTGGCCAAATGGCTCAAGCTAATATTCCCAAATATTCTCAAGATCCTTTGCAAGGAATCGGTGGGCCAATGATTAGGGCAAGGACAAAGAGGATGAAAAAGGCTTTACAAGGCTTAATCATGAAAGTGCATGACACAGAGGCTTTTCTAGAAGATTCTAAGACTGTTCTATATGTTTCCAAAGCATCACCAAGGATAATCACCTATCTTTATGTGCAAGACGACAATGAACAAGGCTTGGATCTTGAAGAACAAAGCTTGGAATCCATGACATAAGATGTATTGATGGGCTTGGCGCATGGACATGATAAGGAAATGCCCAATTCGCATGCTAAGATGTATTGATGGGCTTGTTTTGTCTTGTTTTGTTTTACTTTGACTTTTCTATGCTTAGTTGTCATTAGTAATAGTCTTTTAGAAGGATTCCTATTTCAAAGCAGATTTGCTTTCCTAAATTAAAGGGATCATCATTAGTTAGGAGTTTCCTTATATGATTAGGAGTTTCTTTATAAGATAATGATGTTTACGTGCCTATATAAAGGCCACAACTATGTAAAATGAAAATCAATCAATAATATAGAGGTATTTTCAGCAAGCTTAGCTTTGCCTTCTTGTGTTCTTGGAAGAATACAATATCTTAACTTATTAAGGGAGTGATCAACCTTTGTAGCATCTTCAAGATTGGATTCTTTAATGACTTAGTTTCTTTAAGGTTCTAATCTGATCAACAATAACTTGTTTTCTAACTTCTGCGTAGGCATAACAACATGATTCAAGAGTTCCTACAGCATATCATCTTGTGGGTTCTTATCAGCTAACCTTAATCAAACCCGTTTTTCCAACTCCAGGGAAACTGACTCTAGCGAAACCTAGGTAGAAGCAAATACAGATTATCCAAAACTAACCAAGACGTGGCAAACCAATCAAACATCAATCAAATCAACAATCACTAACAAAGCATATTAGAAAAACAAAATCCCCTTATTAACAGAAACGAACCCGGCATACCTAAATAAAGTAGGAAATGAAGTCAACTCTATAAAATATAAGTAGACCAACTCGTAGCTGAAATGAATCCAAACAATCAAAGACTATACAAACTGACCTAATCTATCAAGTCAAAAACTAAACTAGAGTCAACCCACATGAAACAAGATCCGGAAAATTTTAGACCCTTTCTAACCAAACAACCCTGATGCAAATGAATCAAACTCAACAGAGTGAAAACCATCCACTAACCAAGCCATGGCAAACTTAGGAAAATAAAACAAATAAGCTTTGATGATTCCAAATAGTCCCGTCTAAACAATCTAAAACAAAACAAAGAAGAAACTTGACTTAATCAATTTAATCCACAAGAATAGAGCTTATCACAACTTTAATCACACTATTCTTAATTAAACAAGCCCACTGTAACTTATACCACAGGTCGGATAATCTCTCAAATCTAAGTTAAATAAAATCAACAAATTTAGAAGTAGGGAAATCAGCTTAACTCCATCAATAAGTGAAACCTTACCTACTGAAATCAAAAGAAAGCAAATAAACAACGACCAATCCAAACAAACCCATTTAAAGAACGTAAAAAAACATAGAGATATAACTTGGCATAAATCACATCAAGCAACAAGTACCGAGCTTATTACCCCCTTAAAGTCACGATTTTCACTTAAACGAACCCCTTATATCTCTCTAAATAAACTAAATCCACTCACTCAGATTTATAAGTGCCAAACAGTACCTATAGGAATCAATTCAAGCTAATCCACTCTAGCGATGTAAACGTCCTTGTGCCAAACCAACTATCCTAAGCTTTTAATGATCAAAAAGGAAGTTTTCGTATTTGATAGCGAAATATTTCAAAGCACTAACAATCCAAGACTATCCAAACTGACCTATTATATAAAGTCAAAAAATAAACTATACTCAATCCACACGAAACAAGATGCGGACAATTTTAGATTATAAAGTCAAAAAATAAACAAGATGCTTAATCAAACCCATTCTTCCAACTCCTCTGAAACTGAGTCTACCAAACATAGGTAGAAGCAACTATAGAATATCCAAAACTAACCAAGCCGTGGCAAACCAATCAAATCAATACCCACTAATAAAGCTTATTAGCAAAACAAAATCCGTATATTAACAGAAATGAACCCGACATACCTAAATAAAGTAGGAAATTGAGTCAACTCCTCTATAAGATATAATTAGACCAATTCGTTGGAAAATAAAACAAATAAACGTTGATCAATTCAAACAGTTCCGTCTAAACAATCAAAAATAAAATAAAGAAGAAACTTGACTTAATAAATTTAACCCACATGAATAGAGCTTATTACAACTCCAATGACACTATTCTAAATTAAACAAACCCACTATAACTTATACCACAGGCCGGATAATCTCTGAAATCTAAGTTTAATCAAACCCATTCTTCCAAATCCTGTGAAGCTGAGTCAAGCCAAACTAGGTAGAAGAAACTACACATTATCTAAAACTAACCAAACTCTGGCAAATCAGTCAAATATCAATCAAATCTATACCCACTAACAAAGCTTATTAGCACAAGAAAATTCCCTTACTAATAGAAACAAACCTGACATACCTAAATAAAGTTGGAAATCAACTCAGTTCGTATTTAAAATAAAACGAGAGCTACTCACAGGAAAATAAAACCAATAAACGTAGATCAATCCAAAAAGTCCTGTCTAAACAATCATAAACAAAACAAAGATGAAACTTAACTTAATCAATTTAACCCACAAGAATAGAGCTTATTACAACTCTGATCACACTATTCTCAATCAATCAACCCACTATATCTTATACCACGGGCTGGATAATCTTGCAATTCTAAGTTAAACAAACCCAATACATTTAGAGAAGCTGGGAAATCAACTCAACTCCATCAAAAAGTGAAACCTGACTTAATCAAATCAAAACAAAGCAAATAAACAACGACCTATCCAAACAAACTCATTTAAACAACGTAAAAAAACACAGAGAGAATGCATGAAAAAAATCACCTCAACCAACAAGTACCAAGTGAATTACCCCCCTAAAGTCACTATTTTTTGTTAGACGAACCCTTTATATCTCTCTACATAAGCTAAATCTACTCACACAAACTTATAAGTGCCAAACTGAACCTATGGGAACCGATTCAAGTTAATACACTCAGACTTATAAGTGCCAAACAGAACCTATGGGAACCTGATAATCTCACAATTCTAAGTTAGGCAAACCCAACGCATTTAGAGAAACTGGGAAATCAACTCAACTCCAACAAAAAGTGAAACCTGACCTAATCAAATGAAAACAAAGCAAAATAAACAATGACCAATCCAAACAAACTCATTTAAACAATGTAAAAAACACAAAGGGAAAGCATGACAGACCTTACATCAACCAATAAGTACTGAGTGTATTACCCCACTAAAGTCATTCAATTAGATGAACCCTTTATATCTCTCTAGGTAAGCTAAATCTAATCACAAAGACTTAAAAGTGCCAAATAGAACCTATGGGAAATGATTCAAGCTAATACACTTGGGCTTTGTCAATGTCTTTGTGCCAAACCAACTAACCTATAGTTTTATGGATCAAAAAAGAAGTTTTCGTAATTCATTGCCAAATATTCATAGCACCAACTTTCATAATCAGAAAAAGTCTCCGAATACCCAAACGAAAAGCACATTAAACTATTAGTGCCAAATTATAAACTGCGATCACTCTCAGCATCTTAAAACAATCCACCTAATAGAGTCTGTTACAACAGAGCACTATCCAAAGCAAACAAGGCCAACCCAAATTAGAACCCACACAACCATGTGAGGTCGGTCGAAACTATCATTCTATAATCAATAAAACAGAAGCATAGGAAGAAATWATCCACTTTATTTAAAAAATCCAAATAATGCTATCAATAGCTTGCCATAATGATGCCATCAAAGAAAACCATAGCTGAAATCAATTCAAACAATCCAAAACTATCCAAACCAACCTAATCTATCACGTCAAAGCTAAACTACAGTCAATCCACACGAAACCAGATGCAGACAATTTTAGATTATTCCCTTTCTAACCAACAAACCCWRATGCAAATGAATCAAACTCAACATAGAGAAAACCATCTGGTAGAGATCGAATATAGCTAAGCTTAATCAAACCCATTCTTCCAACTCGTGTGAAACTGTGTCTAGGCAAACCTAGGTAGAAGCAACTACAGATTATCCAAAACTAACCAAGCCGTGGCAAACCAATCAAGCATCAACCAAACCAATAAACGTAGATCTATCCAAATAGTCCCGTCTAAACAATATAAAACAAAACAAAGACTAAACTTGACATAATCAATTTAACCCACAAGAATAGAGCTTGTTACAACTCTGATCACACTATTCTCAATTAAACAAACCCACTATAACTTCTACCATAGGCCGGATAATCTCACAATTCTAAGTTAAACAAAACCAACATATTTAGAGAAGCTGGAAAATCAACTCAACTCTATCAAAAAGTGACACGTTACTTGCACAATTGAAAACAAAGCAAATAAACAATAACCAATCCAAACAATCCCATTTAAACAACTAAAGAATACACAGATAGATTACTTGACATAAATCACATCACCCAATAAGTGTATCAGCCCCCTAAAGTCACTATTTTCAATTATACGAACCATTTATATCTCTCTAAATAAGCTAAAACCACTCACTCAAACTTATAAGTGCCAAACAGAACCAATAGGAACTGATTGAATCTATTAAACTATGGCCATGTAAACTTCCTTGTGCCAAACCAACTAACCTATAATTTTAAGCATCAAAAAAGAAGTTTAAGTATTTGATAGCCAAATATTCATAATACTAACAATTTCATAATCCGAAAAGACTTCGAAAACCCTAATGAAAAACACATTCAACTATTAGTGTCAAACTATAAACTGCGATCACTCTAAGCATCTTAAAACAATCCACCCAATAGACTCTGTTACAACAGAGCACTATCCAAAGCCAATATGGCCAACCAAAATTGGAACTAACACAACCAAGCGATGTCGGCCAAAACAATCATTTCGTAACTTCCTAGAATGATGCTATCGATAACTTCCTAGAATGATGCTATCAAAGAAGACCGTAACTGAAATCCATCCAAACAAGCCAAGACTATCCAAACCGACCTAACCTATCAAGTCAAAGCTAAAAAGGAGTTAACCCACCTAAAGCAAGATGCAGACAATTTTAGATTATTCACTTTCTAACCAACCAAACCTGAAGCAAATGAAACCAACTCAACATAGAGAAAACCATCTGATAGAGATCGAATATAGCTAAGCTTAATAAAACCCATTCTTCCAAATCCTGTGAAACTGAGTCTAGCCAAACCTAGGTAGAAGCGACTACAGATTATCCAAAACTAACCAAGCCGTGGCGAACCAATCCAACATCAATCAAATCTATACCCACTAATAAAGCTTATTAGCACAATAAAATGCCCTTACTAACAAAAACGATCCCACCATTCCTAGATAAAGTAGGAAATCAACTCAATTCCTTTATAAAATAAAACAGAGCTATTCACTTGAAAATAAAACCAATAAACGTAAATCAGTCCAAACAGTCCCGTCTAAACAATAAAAAACAATACAAAGAAGAAACTTGGCTTAATCAATTCCACCCACAAGAATAGATCTTATTACAACTATAATCACACCATTCTCAATCAAATAGAACCACTATAACTTATACCACAGGCCGGATAATCTCGCAATGTCAAACCAAACCAACATATTTAGAAAAACTGTTAAATCAAAACAAATGTATTAAAAAGTGAAACTGAATCTACTCAAATCAAAACAAAGCAAATACACAACGACCAATCCAAACAAACCCATTTAAACAATGCAAAAAACAAAGAGGGATAACTTGATATAAATCACATCAACAAACAAGTACCGAKCTTATTACCCCCCTAAAGTCACCATTTTCACTTAGATGAACCCTTTATATCTCTCTAAATTTGCTAAATCCACTCACTCAGACTTATAAGTGTGAAAATAGAACCTTTTATATCTGTATAAGCTGGCCATATAAACGTCCTTGTGCCAAACCAACTAACCTATAATTTTTAAGGAGCAAAAAAGAAGTTTTCGTATTCCATAGCCAAATATTCATAGCACTAACAACCGAAGTTATTTAAAGAATCCAACCGAAGTTATTGATAGCTTGCTAGAATGATGTCACAAGAACAGAGTGATTTTAAAACAATACAAAGAAGAAACTTGACTTAATCACTTTAACCCACAAGAACAGAGCATATTAGAACTCCAATCACACTATTCTCAATTAAACAAACCCACTATAACTTATAGCACAGGCTGGATAATCTCGCAATTCTAAGTTAAACAAAACCAACATATCTTGAGAAGTTGGGAAATCAACTCAACTCAATCAAAAAGTGAGACCAAACCTATAAATTTGACCAATCCAAACAAGACCATTTAAACAATGTAAAAAAACACATACAGATAACTTGACATAAATCACATCAACCAACAACTACCGAGCGTTTTACCCCCCTAAAGTCACCGTTTTCACTTAGGCGAACCCTTTATATCTCTCTAAATAAGCTAAATCAGCTGACATAGACTTATAAGTGCCAAACAGAACCTGTAGGAACCTATTCAAGCTAATCCACTCTGGCAATGTAAACGTCCTTGTGGCAAACAACTAACCTATACTTTTAAGGATCAAAAAATAAGTTTTTGTATTTCATTGCCAAATATTTATAGCACAAACAATTTAATAATCAGAAAAGTCTTCAAAATTCCTAACGAATAACACATTAAACTATTAATTCCAATCTATAAACTACAATCACTCTCAGCATCTTAAAGCAATCCACCCAATACAGTCTATTACAATAAAGCACAAACCAAGGCTTACATGGCTTACCCAAATTGGAACCAACAAAACCATACGATGTTGGCTGAAACCATGATTCTGTAACCGATATAACAGAAGAATTAGAAGAAATAATCCACTTTATTTAAAAAATCCAACCGAAGCTATCGATAATGATGCCATCAAAGAAAACCATAGCTAAAATCATTCCAAACAGTTCAAGACTATCCAAACTGACATAATCTATCAAGTCAAAACTAAACTAAAGTATAGACAATTTTAGATTATTAGCTTTCTAACCAACCAACCCTGATGCAAATGAGTCCAACTCAACATAGAAAAAGTAAACTGGCAGAGGTAGGATATAACTAAGCTTAATCAAAAACATTCTTCCAAATCTTGTGAAACCGAGTCTAGCCAAACCTTGCTTGAAGCAACTACACATTATCCAAACTAACCAAGCCATGGAAAACCAATCAAACATCAACCAAATCTATATCCACTAACAAAGCTTATTAGTACAAGAAAATCCCCTTACTAAAGAAACAAGTCTGGCATACCTAAAAAACATAGGAAATCAACTCAAATTCTTTATAAAACAAAACTAGACCTATTCACAGGAAAATAAAACCAATAAACGTAGATCAATCAGAACAGTCCTGTCTAAACAATCTCAAACAATACAAAGAAGAAACTTGAATCAATCAATTTAACCCACAAGAACAGAGCTTATAAGAACTCTATTCACACTATTCTCAATTAAACAAACCCACTATAACTTTATACCACAAGCCGGATAATCTCGCAATTCTAATCTAAACTAAACCAGCATATTTAGAGAAACTGGAAAATCAACTCAACTCCAACAAAAAGTGAAACCTTACCTACTCAAATCAAAACAAAGCAAATAAAAAGCTTTCAATCCAAACAAACCCATTTAAACAGCATGAAAAACACAGACAGATAACTTGACATCAATCCCATCAACCAACAAGTACCAAGTGTATTACCACACTAAAGTCACCATTTTCACTTAAGCAAACCCTTTATATCTTTCTAAATAAGCTAAATCCACTCACTCAGACTTATAAATGCCAAACAAAACCTATAGGAATCTATTCAAGCTAATCCACTCTGGCCATTTAAATGTCCATGTGCCAAACCAACTAACCTATACTTTTAAAGATGAAAAAAGAAGTTTTCGTATTTCATATTATAGCATGGACAATTTAATAATCAGAAAAAACTTTGAAATCCCTAACAAATAACACATTAAACTATTAGTGCCAAACTATAAACAGCGATCACTCTTAGCATCTTACAACAATCCACCCAATAAAGTCTATTACAACAGGGCACTAACGAAGCCCAACAAGGCCAACCCAAATTGGAACCAATAGAACCATGTAATGTCGGCTGAAACTATCATTATGTAACCGATATAACAGAAGCATTGGGAGAAATAATCCACTTTATTTAAAAAATCCAACCGAAGCTATCGATAGCTTACCAGAATGATTCCATCAAAGAAAACCGTAGCTGAAATCATTCCAAACAATCCAAGACTATCCAAACTGACCTAATCTATCAATTCAAAGTAAAACTAAAGTCAACCCACCCGAAACAAGATGCTATCAATTTTAGATTATTCGCTTTCTAATCGACCAACCTTGATGCAAATGAATCCAACTCAACATAGACAAAACTATCTGGTGGAGATCGAATATAGCTAATCTTAATCAATAACATTCTTCCAAATCCTGTGAAACTGAGTCTAGCCAAACCTTGGTAGATTAGAGTTTTAATAAGTTATAGTGGGTTTGTTTAATTGAAAATAGAGAGATTAGAGTTTTAATAAGCTCTATTCTTGTGGGTTAAATTGATTAAGTCGATTTTCTTCTTTGTGTTATATTGTTTATACGACTGTTGGGATTAATCTAAGTTTATTRGTTTTATTTTCCTGTGAGTAGGCCATGTTTTATTTTATAAAGGAGTTGAGTTGAGTTCCTAATTTATTTAAGTATGCCAGGTTCGTTTCTGTTAGTAAGGGGATTTTGTTGTGCTACTATGCTTTGTTAGTGGGTATAGATTAGATTGATGTTGGATTGGCTAGCCACGGCTTGGTTAGTTTTGGATAATGTGTAATTGCTTCTACCTACGTTTGGACAGACTCGGTTTCACAGGATTTGGAAGAATGGGTGTTATTAAGCTAAAATTGTCTACATCTTGTTTTGGGTGGGTTAACTTTAGTTTACCTATGACTTGATAGATTAGGTCAGTTTGGACAGTCTTGGATTATTTGGATTGATTTCAGGTACAGTTTTCTTTGATATTGTAATTCTGGCAAGCAATTGATAACTTTGGTTGGATTCTTTCAATAAAGTGGATTATTTCTTCCAATGCGTCTGTTATATCGGTTAGGGTAGGATAGTTTCGACCAACAATGCATGGTTGTGTTGGTTCCAATGTGGGTTGGCCATGTTGGCTTTGGTTAGTGCTCTGTTGTAACAGATTCTATTGGGTGGATTGTTTTAGGATGCTGAGAGTGATCACAGTTAATATTTTGGCACTAATAGTTTAAAGTGTTAT
>NW_010729522.1:62692-80580 GCF_000365185.1 Nelumbo nucifera | reverse complement strand
ATGATCTCACATCTCTTTGCCTTTTACCACTCAAGCCAGCCCCCTTTATGTTCTTAACAGAATCAAGATCAACAAATCTCAAGGAGCAATCGGTTAGATGGTGMCAAATCTCAAAATCAGAACTTTAAAAACTTAGTTGAGGCAAACGGTAGAAATAAGGAAGGAAAAAAAAATCAATTATAGGAGCCAAGAAAGTAAAAAAAACTTCAAAATGAAGCAAAAGACATGCAAAAGAAATCACTAAAATACAACTAATTGACGAGAAAAGCAAAAAGACACAAAATAGCCTTCCACAATTGAACCCGAATAGAATAAATAAAATATGGAGCACGAAATCCCAAATTAGTCAACTAGTCAAACCACAAAAGGAAAATGAGATGTTGTTATGACTTATTTGAATAGGAATATGATCTTGCAATTCAAGAAATCCCGTTTATGTTGGGAAAATGATTAAAAAATCAGATCTGCAATCTTAATGAGTAGCACAAAACAGATTGCACATGGATCATACAATGCAATCTAACTCCTCATTCTTCTCCTTTTTTTTTCGAATTTGCCTCTTTTTTTTCTTTTTTTTTTGCTCAAAATAAACACACAAAATTGAATTGAATCTATTCAAAAACACAAAGAAGCCGAATGGAAGAATTCAAAGAAACTATGCAAGGAGAACACAAGAAACGTGCAAAGATCAAAGAAAAACACAAAACAAGGATAAGCAAAGAATAAGTAACATGTTTCTAGAACCAAGGCTCTGATACCAAATGATAAGAACCCACTAGATAACCTGCTCTAGGAACTCTTGAATCTAGTTGTTATGCACACCCAAAAGCTAGAAAACAAGTTGTAGTTGATCAGATTAGAACCTTAAGAAAACTAAGTCCTTAAAAAATTCAATATTGAAAATGCCACAAAGGTTGATCACTTCCTTGATAAGTCAAGATATTGTATTCTACCAAGAAAACAAGAAGGCGAAGCTAAGCTTGCTGAAAATACCTCTATATTATTGATGATCTAGTTTTACATAGTTGTAGCCTTTATATAGGCATGTAAGCATTATTATCTTATAAGAAAACTCCTAATCTTATAAGGAAACTCTTAAGTAATGATGATCCTTTTAATTTATGAAACAAATCTGTCTTGAAATAGGAATCTTTCTAAAATACTACAGTCAAAGTAAAACAAAACAAGACAAAAACAAGCCCAACAAGACAAAGCAAGCCCATCAATACATCTTAACATGCGGATTGGGCTTTTTTTTATCATGTCCATGCGCCAAGCCCATCAATACATCTTAGCATGCGGATTGGGCATTTTCTTATCATGTCCATGCATCTTGGTCTTATGTCATGGATTCCAAGCTTTGTTCTTAAAAATCTAAGCCTTACACATCGTCTTGCACATAAAGATAGGTGATCATCCTTGGTGAAGCTTTGGAAACTTCTAGAACAGTCTTAGAATCTTCTAGAACAACCTCTTTGTCTTGCACTTCCATGATTAAGCCTTGTAAAGCCTCTTTCATTCTCTTTGTCCTTGCCATAGTCATTGGACCACCGATTCCTTGCAAAGGATCTTGAGAATATTAGTTTGAGCCATTTGACCAGCACCTTGATCTCCATTAGAATATTTGGCAATGAATTATGAAAACTTCTTTTTTGATCCTTAAAACTATAGGTTAGTTGGTTTGGCACAAAGACGTTGACAAAGCCCAAGTGTATTAGCTTGAATCGGTTCCCATAGGTTCTATTTGGCACTTATAAGTCTTTGTGATTAGAGCTTATCTAGAGAGATATAAAGGGTTCGTCTAATTGAATGACTTTAGTGGAGTAATACGCTCAGTACTTGTTGGTTGATGTGAGGTTTGTCATGCTTTCCCTTTGTGTTTTTTACGTTGTTTAAATGAGTTTTTTTGGATTGATCGTTGTTTATTTTTCTTTGTCTTCATTTGATTAGGTCAGGGGTTTCACTTTTTGATGGAGTTGAGTTGATTTCCCAGCTTCTCTAAATGTGTTGGGTTTGTCTAACTTAGAGGTTCCCATAGGTTCTGTTTGACACTTATAAATATGAGTGTATTAGCTTGAATCGGTTCCCATAGTTTCTGTTTGGCACTTATAAGTTTGTTTGAGTAGATTTAGCTTATCTAAAGAGATATAAAGGGTTCGTCTAAAAAAAATAGTGACTTTAGGGGGGTCATTCACTAGGTACTTGTTGGTTGATGTGATTTTTGTCATGCATTCTCTTTGTGTTTTTTTGATGTTGTTTAAATGAGTTTGTTTGGATTGGTCATTGTTTATTTGCTTGTTTTGATTCGATTATGTCAAGTTTCACTTTTTGATGGAGTTGAGTTGATTTCCCAACTTCTCTAAATGTATTGGGTTTGTTTAACTTAGAATTGCGAGATTATCTGGCCTATGGTATAAGATATAGTGGGTTGTTTGATTGAGAATAGTGTGATCAGAGTTGTAATAAGCTCTATTCTTGTGGGTTAAATTGATTAAGTTAAGTTTTGTCTTTGTTTTGTTTATGATTGTTTAGACAGGACTTTTTGGATTGATCTATAGTTTATTGGTATTATTTTCCTGTGAGTAGCTCTAGTTTTATTTTAAATACGAGTTGAGTTGATTTCCAACTTTATTTAGGTATGTCAGGTTTGTTTCTGTTAGTAAGGGGATTTTCTTCTGCAAATAAGCTTTGTTAGTGAGTATAGATTTGATTGATACTTAACTGGTTTTCCAAAGCTTGGTAAGTTTTAGATAATGTATAGTTTCTTCTACCTAGTTTGGCTTGACTCAGTTTCATAGGATTTGGAAGAATGGGTTCGATTAAACTTAAATTTCAGAGACAATCTGGCCTGTGGTATAAGTTATAGTGGGTTTGTTTAATTTAGAATAGTGTCATTGGAGTTGTAATAAGCTCTATTCATGTGGGTTAAATTGATTAAGTCAAGTTTCTTCTTTATTTTATTTTTGATTGTTTAGACGGAACTGTTTGGATTGATCAACGTTTATTTGTTTTATTTTCCAACGAATTGGTCTAGTATATCTTATAGAAGAGTTGACTCGATTTCCTACTTTATTTAGGTATGCCGGGTTCGTTTCTGTTAATATATGGATTTTGTTTTGCTAATATGCTTTGTTAGTGGGTATTGATTTGATTTATGTTTGATTGGTTTGCCACGGCTTGGTTAGTTTTGGATATTCTATAGTTGCTTCTACCTATGTTTCATAGACTCAGTTTCACAGCAGTTGGAAGAATGGGTTTGATTAAGCTTAACTATATTTGATCTCTACCAGATGATTTTCTCTATGTTGAGTTTGATTCATTTGCATCAGGGTTGGTTGGTAGAAAGGGAATAATCTAAAATTGTCCGCATCTTGTTTTGTGTGGGTTGACTATAGTTTATTTTTTGACTTGATATATTAGGTCGGTTTGGATAGTCTTGGATTGTATGGATTGATTTCAACTACAATTTTCTTCGATGGCATCATTTTGGGAAGTTATCAATAGCTTTGGTTGGATTTTTTAAATAAAGTGGATTATTGCTTCCTATGCTTCTGCTTTATCAGGTATGGAATGATAGTTTTGGCCGACAAGAAATGGTTGTGTTGGTTCCAATTTGGGTTGGCCATGTTGGTTTTGTTAGTGCTCTGTTCTAACAGACTCTATTGGGTGGATTGTTTTAAGATGCTGAGAGTGATTGTTTTTTGTAGTTTGGCACTAATAGTTTAATGTGATATTCGTTATGGTTTTCGATGACTTTTCTAATTATGAAATTGTTAGTGCTTTGAATATTTGGCTATCAAATACGAAAACTTTCTTATTGATCCTTAAAAGCTTAGGATAGTTGGTTTGACACAAGGATGTTTACATCACTAGAGTGGATTAGCTTGAATCGATTCCTATAGGTTCTGTTTGGCACTTATAAATCTGAGTGAGTGGATTTAGTTTATTTAGAGAGATATAAAGGGTTCGTTTAAGTGAAAATCGTGACTTTAGGTGGGTAATAAGCTCAGTACTTGTTGCTTGATGTGATTTATGCCAAGTTATATCTCTATGTCTTTTTACGTTCTTTAAATGGGTTTGTTTGGATTGGTAGTTGTTTATTTGCTTTCTTTTGATTTCAGTAGGTAAGGTTTCACTTATTGATGGAGTTAAGCTGATTTCCCTACTTCTCTAAATATGTTGGTTTTATTTAACTTAGATTTGGGAGATTATCTGGCCTATGGTATAAGTTACAGTGAGCTTGTTTAATTAAGAATAGTGTGATTAAAGTTGTAATAAGTTCTATTCTTGTGGATTAAATTGATTAAGTCAACTTTCTTCTTTGTTTTGTTTTAGATTGTTTAGACGGGACTGTTTGGATTCATCAAAGCTTATTTGTTTTATTTTCCTACGAGTTGGTCTAGTTATATTTTGGAGAGGAGTTGACTTGATTTCTACTTTATTTGGGTATGCCGGGTTCGTTTCTGTTAGTAACAGGATTTTGTTTTGCTAATATGCTTTGTTAATGGGTATTGATTTGATTGATGTTTGAWTGGTTTGCCACAGCTTGGTTAGTTTTGGATAATCTATGGTGGCTTCTACCTAGGTTTGGCTAGACTCAGTTTCATATGAGTTGGAAGAATGTGATTGATTAAGCTTAGATATATTCGATCTCTAGCAGATGGATTTTTCTATGTTTCGTTTGATACATTTGCATTAGGGTTGGTTGGTTAGAAAGGGAATAATCTAAAATTGTCTACATCTTGTTTCGTGTGGGATGACTTTAGTTTTGTTTTTGACTTGATAGATTTTGTTGGTTTGGATAGTCTTGGATTGTTTGGACTGATTTCAGATATGGTTTTCTTTGATGGCATCATTCTGGGAAGCTATCAATAGCTTTGGTTGGATTTTTTAAATAAAGTGGAATATTTCTTCCTATGCTTCTATTTTATCGGTTACGGAATGATAGTTTCGGCCGACATGAAATGGTTGTGTTGGTTCCAATTTGGGTTTGCCATGTTGGCTTTTGTTAGTTCTTTGTTCTAACAGACTCTATTGGGTGGATTGTTTTAAGATGCTGAGAGTGATCGCTGTTTGTAGATTGGCAGTAATAGTTTAATGTGTTATTGGTTTTCGAAAACATTTCTGATTTTGAAATTGTTATTGCTTTGAAATATTTGGCTATGAAATACGAAAACTTCTTTTTTGATTCTTAAAAGCTTAGGTTAGTTGGTTTGGCACAAGGACGTTTACATTGCCAGAGTGGATTAGCTTGAATCGATTCCTATAGGTTCTGTTTGGCACTTATAAGTCTAAGTGAGTGGGTTTAGCTTATTTAGAGAGACATAAATGGTTTGTCTAAGTGAAAATGGTGACATTAGGGGGTAATAAGCTTGGTACTTGATGGTTGATGTGATTTATGTCAAGTTATGTCTCTATGTTTTTTTACATTGTTTAAATGGGTTTCCTTGGATTAGTCATTGTTTATTTGCTTTGTTTAGATTTGAGTAGGTGAGGTTTCACTTTTTGATGGAGTTGAGTTGATTTCCCAACATCTCTAAATATGTTGGTTTTGTTTAACTTAGAATTGGGAGATTATGCCTGTGGTATAAGTTATAGTGAGTTTGTTTTATTAAGAATAGTGTGATCAAATTTGTAATAAGCTCTATTCTTTTGGGTTAAATTGATCAAGTCAAATTTCTCCATTGTTTTGTTTTATATTGTTTAGACGGGACTATTTGGATTGATCAACGATTATTTGTTTTATTTTTCTTCGAGTAGGTCTTGCTATATTTTATGGGCCGAACTGTTTAATGCTATTCAGCCCATATACCTAGATAATATTAATCAGTAATATTATGGATTAGATTGGGCTTTAATGATGGGCTTTACAGATATTAATTGATTGGATCAATTTTGTCCTTGCATGTGATGTATGGATGTGTGATGTGCAACGTTCATGGGCCATAAGTACTTGGCCCATGTTGATATGATAGTGGCTCTTGCGCACACCACGGCTGAATGCACGTCATTGCCATGGTGTCCTCAAGATCATTGGATGATCTCCTTTCGTGGTGGGCCCCACATCTCCCTAAGAGGAATCATGCAGAACCCTAGCCATTTAGGGCCCACCGAAATCTGGCTTTATGAAAGTCAGTAGGAGCCACTTTGGTTTGACCTAAATTAAACTAAGGCGTAACTTTGTTCCCTCCTGAAATATGAGTGAGTGCATGTGATAGGGAGATTCATATGATGAACTCTCTAAAGGCCTTCCATCATTAGCATGAAGATGGGTCCTTCAAGTAATGAGGAAACGCCCCATAAAATTGGGCTATCCATTTGCTACTGGATCTGTTGGAATGTTTCATAAGATGTTAGGGGCGTCATAGACCGATGTGGGAAGGGCCTATCCTAAAATGGAGGACTCTCTCACGGTACCTTGGTGTTCACGAATATGATAGGTGAGAGCACTCACTGGATAGAAAGGCTTAACCTAAAATGGCAATGAACCTTGTCTGACAGAGACCAAAGGAAAGCTTATATGATGAGTGGATATGATCCTTCACAGAAAGGTGGTGGGGTTATACAACTGAAACAGTTGGCTCCATGCACCTTATGTGATTTCCCACATTTCTTGAGACATTCGCAGTCTCTGTCACTGAGGTGAGAGGGAAATCTCAGAGATGAATAAATTGTGAATGGAACATAGATTAAAAGCCATATCTATGTAGATAACATGAATCAAATTAGGTTGTGGAGTAATGTTTGCTTTTTATCAGAAATGGCAAATGGACAATTCGCAAAGCTGTTGGATGACAACAAACTAAAGGGACCTAATTATGCTGATTAGTACCGTAATCTTATGCTGGCCCTGACCTCTGAAAAACTAGATAAGGTAGCTAAGAACCCTACCCCGGAGCGTCCGGTTGATAGGGCTTCTGAGGCCCGCAGGAGGGGCTACCAGGAATGGGAAGAGAAAAATTCCCTGGCTCAGTGCTACATCATTGTCTCCCTGGACAATCTGATAGAGGCAGTTCGATCAGATCGAGCTGTCAAAGGACATATTGGACATTCTAAAGACAATGTATGAAGAGTAGAACCGTTCTACTTGCCAAAAGGTCTTGAAGCAGTTCATGATTGCACAAATGTCCAAGAACCAGTAGGTTCATGACCATTGTCTTTGGATGATGGGATATATCAATGAACTTGAGGCTCTTGGATCCGGGCTGGGCCATGTGACCAAGGTAGATGCCATCCTGAATTCTTTGCCCTCTCTACCTTCAATCAGTTCATCATGAATTACAACATGAACAAGCTGAATGTTAGCATCCAGGAACTCAGCAATATGTTGCAGAGGGCCGAGAAAGTGATTAAAAGGATGAGCTTCTTGCTATGCTTGTTGAATCTAGCAAAAAATCGAGCAAGAAAAAGATGAAGGCTCAGAGGAAGCCACAAAGCATCAGATGCTTGTCACTTCTGCAAGCGGACCGGCCACTGGAAGAGGAACTGTCCTCAATACTTGGAATCCAAGAAACGAGGTAATTTCAAATCTTGTGTCATAGAAACCAATCTGTTGGTAACTTCTGCTTCCTGGTGTATTGACTCCAGGGCTTCGACTCGTGCATATAACTCACTACAGGGGTTCAAGATAAGTAGAAGACTGAGTGATGGAGAAGTAACTCTTTACTTGGGAACTTCTACAAGTGTTGCAGCTACGGCTATAAGAACCGTAGAGTTAATTTTCAGAGAAGGAACTATTGTACTGAAAGATTGTATTTATGTACAGAATTTGAAAAGAAATTTGATTTCTGTTTCAAAATTGTGTGCGGATGGATATTCTGTTTTTTCTTTAGTAATACGATTACTATCATAAGAAATAACAAATTCATCGCATACGGAGAACTTGAGAATGGTCTCTATGTTCTCCATCTTTCTCTGGAAACTAACATAACCGAAACTACGTCGGTCGATATCCCTAAGAAAAGAATCCATGATACAGTTAATCCCACATGCCTGTGGCATTACCGACTTGGCCATATTAATATAGATCGTATCACAATGTTGGTAAAGGATGGTCCTTTAGATTTTCTAACTATAGAAGATCTTTCCACTTAACCTTGCCTTTAGGGTAAGATGACGAAACGACCATTTAACGGTAAAACTGAAAGATGTACGGGCACGCTTGACCTTATACTTAATGATGTATGTGGTCCCCTGAGTGTTAGGACACGTAACCAGCACGTTTATTTTATATCATTTACCGATGATTACTCTCGGTATGGTTACGTGTACCTAATGAGACACAAGTCTGAATCCTTTGAAAAGTTCAAGGAGTTCAGACAAGAGGTTGAGAAACAGTTGAGGAGAGAAATTATGACCCTTTGATCGGATCGAGGTGGCGAGTATCTCTCTGACGAATTCAGGGACTACTTAAAAGTCAACGGGTTAGTATCACAGTTAGCTCCTCTTGCTACACCACAACTAAATGGTGTGTCAGAGAGGAGGAACAAAACCTTATTGGATATGGTTCGGTCACTTCTCGTGCACTCAGAGTTACCTACATCCTTTTGGGGTTATGCATTGGAGACTACGATATACATGCTGAACCGGGTTCCAACCAAATCAGTTCCGAAAACTCCCTATGAGCTTTGGACCGGAAAGAAACCAAGTGTGAGACACTTAAAGATTTGGGGGGGTTGTCCAACACACGTTAAAAGAACGAGTGCAGACAAATTGGAATCCAAGACCAGTTGTTGCCTATTCGTAGGCTACACCAAAGGCTCTGTGGTTACCTATTCTATGACCCAGGTGAACAGAAGGTGTTTTGTAGCCGAAATGCCCATTTCTTGGAGGATGATTACATTATGAACAGTCATCGGCAGGAAGTTGTTCTTGATGAGGAGAGCTCAGGGGTAGTGGGAGGTGTCCCACAAGTTCCAGGTAATGACCAACCTAGAAGATCTACCCGGGTTTCTAGGCCTCCAGCTCGCCTCGGCTATGATCAGGATAGTTACCTGGTGGAAGCTACAACAAGTGAAGAGGATCCCGTGACTTATACGGAAGCTATGTTGGGCATAGATTCTTTGAAATTGGTAGGTGCCATGAGAGCTGAGATGGACTCAATAGAGACCAATGAAGTCTGGACTCTAATAGATCCGCCCCCTGGGGTTAAAACAATTGGTTGCAAATTGATCTATAAGAGGAAGAAGGGCCCTGATGGTAAGGTTGAGACCTACAAGGCTCGTCTAGTGGCGAAAGGGTATACTTAGAAAGAGGGCATCGATTGTGAGGAAATCTTTTCGTCGGTGGCCATGATTAAATCCATTAGGATCATGCTAGCTGTAGCAGCATACCATGACTATGAGATTTGAAAATGGATGTCAAAACTGCGTTCCTGAATGGAGATCTTACTGAAGATATCTATATGCAGCAACTGCACGTTTTCATAGTTGCGGGTCAGAAACACTTGGTATGTAAACTAAATAGATCCATATATGGATTTAAGCAAGCTTCTAGGACTTAAGCAACCTTAAATTTCCTTAAGGTTCTAATCTGATCAACTACAACTTGTTTTCTAATTTCTGGGTGCGCATAACAACTTGATTCAAGAGTTCCTAGAGCAGGTCATCTAGTGGGTTCTTATCATTTGGTATCAGAGCCTTGGTTCTAGAAACAGGTTACTTATCCTTTGCTTATCCTTGTTTTGTGTTTTTCTTTGATCTTTGCGTGTTTCTTGTGTTGTCCTTGCATAGTTTCTTTGAATTCTTCCATTCGACTTTTTTGTGTTTTTGAATAGAGTCAATTCTGTTTTGTGTGTTTAATTTGACAAAAAAAAAAAGAAACAGAAAAAAACATTCAATTTGAAAAAAAAATAAAAAAGAAAAAAAAAAGAAAAGAAAAGAAGAAAAGAAAATAGAAAAGAACATCCAACTCGAAAAAAAAAGGAAGAGTTAGATTGCAGATATGATTTTTAATCATTTTCCCAGCATGAATGGGATTTCTTGAATTGCAAGATCATATTCCTATAATCCATACGAGTTCTCCTTTCCTTTTTGGGTTTGACTAGTTGACTAATTCAAGAACCAGCTATATAATCCTTTTTGAATTGGGATTTCTTTTCCTTAAACAGCTGTCTTACTATATTAATTTGTGCTAATCCTTATATCCTTATCAAATAAGGATTCTTGTGTCTAAATTAATTTAATTTCGTGCTCCACTGTGCAAGGCTGTTTTGGTGTATTCTAGTTATTTCTTTTGCATGTTTTTTGCTTCCTTTTGAAGTTTTCTTATTTTTTGGATCCTATAATTGATTTTTTCCTTCCTTATTTCTACCGTTTGCCTCAACTAAGTTTTTAAAGTTCTGATTTTGAGATTTGCCACCATCTAACCAATTGCTCATTGAGATTTGTTGAACTTGATTCTGTTAAGAACAAAAAGGGGCTAACTTGAGTGAAAAAAAAAAGCGAAGAAAGGTGAGATCATCATCGAGAAAAGTCAACCATCTTATTTGAGTGCAAACACGTGAGGGAGTGTGTGAGGAACAAAAAAAAAAGGTAAAGAGAGGTGATGAACAAAATTCTTTTATTTCCAGCGAGTTTTTGCAGGTTATAACCATGAGCATTGAAGGAGAACCACAAGAAATTGACATGAAATTATTCATAAGGGCTGTTAATGAACAATTTAGAAAGTTGAATGCGAGGTTGGATGATTTGCAATCCCCATCTATTTCTAAGTCCACTATAAGACGTGTGTTTGAGGAAGAAGAGGAAGATGATTCGGATTTGGAGGAATCAAGTTCTAAACGAGGCAAGAAGGTTGTTTCCAAAAGAAATAGCAGTTCGGGTAGCATAAAGATGAAGATTCTGACATTTCAAGGAAAGAATGATCCCGAACTATACTTGGAGTGGGAAAGAAAGGTTGAGCACGTATTTGATTGCCATAATTACTCCGAGGAGAAGAAAGTAAAACTAGCAGCCGTGGAGTTCACAGATTATGCAAACATATGATGGGATCAATTGATGATTAATAGGTGTAGGAATGGAGAGAAGCCAATTCGGTCCTGGGAAGAGATGAAATTGGTAATGCACAAGAGATTTATACCTAGCCATTACT
This sequence comes from Nelumbo nucifera, assembly GCF_000365185.1. Next base: position 69,489 of record NW_010729522.1, on the reverse strand, counting down.
ATAGAGATTTGCATAGAAAGTTACACGGGCTAGTTCAAGGTTCCATGAGTGTAGAGGACTATTACAAAGAGATGGAGATAGCCATGATTAGAGAAAACATAGAGGAGGACCGAGAAGCAACAATGGCTATATTTATTGGCGGCTTGAACAAGGAGATTGCTGATGTGGTGGATTTACAACACTATGTGGAGATGGAGGAGCTATTGCACAAAGCCATTAAAGTGGAGAAGCAAATCAAATCAAAAGGGTTCAGATCTGGTTCTTCATGGAAACCAATTGGAAGGACAACAAAGCCACCTCAAAAACAAAAGAGGAAGTAAAATAAAAGGATTCGGTTGCTGTTCATAAAGGTAAAACTGAAACTAAAATCTCTTCTAAGTCACTTGATGTTAAGTGTTTAGGTGCCAAGGATTCGGGCATATTTCTTCTCAATGCCCAAACAAAAGAGTTATGATTGTGTTGGAGAATGGAGAAGTAGAAAGTGCTAGCTCAAGTGAGGATGAGATGTCACCATTGGAGGATTGTTCTAATGTTGAAGTTGCAGAACCCGTTCATGGTGATTTGCTGGTTACAAGGAGTGCCCTAAGTATAGAGCCTAAGGATGATGGTGATGAGGAGCAACGTGAGCATATTTTTCAAACAAGATGCCATGTGAAGGATAAGGTATGTACTATGATTTTTTATAGTGGAAGTTGTACTAATGTTGCTAGTACATTGTTGGTAGATAAGCTGAATTTGCATACTATGAAGCATCCTAAATCGTACAAATTGCAATGGCTGAATGAATGTGGAGAAGTGAGGGTAACCAAGCAAGTTCTGGTTTCCTTTTCAATTGGCAAGTATGAGGATGAGGTTATATGTGATGTGGCACCAATGCATGCTGGTCATACATTGCTTGGCCGACAATAGCAGTTTGATAGGAAGGTTACACATGATGGGTATAAAAACCGTTATTCTTTTGTAATGAATAACCGAATTGTTGTACTAATCCCTCTCAAACCTTTGCAAGCTTATGAAGATCAGATTAGGTGCAAAATGAAAGAAGAACCAAAGTATGAGCAAGAGGAAAAAAAAAGAAAGAAAGTGAACAAGCAAAAGCAAAGAGAGCAAGTGAGACCGAGACGAAAGGGGCAAGTGGAAAGAGTGAGACTAAGAGGAAAATTGGGGAGAAAAGTGTACAAAAAGGAGAGAAAAGCAAGGGAATGAGTGAAAAAAATGACAGGCAACAACTGCTTGTACTTATGTACAAGGATGTTTACTTTTCTACTAATGACCCAAACCCCTCTTTGCCTAGTGTTGTTGTGTCTTTATTGCAGGAGTTTGAGGACCTATTTTCCGAGGAGATTCCCCATGGATTATCTCCCTTAAGAGGTATTGAGCATCAAATAGACTTCATATCCGGTTTTGCCATAATCGAGCTGCTTATAGAGCTAATCCCGTGGAAACAAAGGAGATACAAAGGCAAGTGGATGAGTTGGTGCAAAAGGGTTTTGTAAGGGAGAGTCTTAGCCCATGTTTGGTTCTTTTCATCTTAGTCCTAAAGAAAGATGGAACATGGCGTATATGTGTGGACTGCCGAGCCATTAACAAAATAACAGGGTTGTTTTGATGCAAGATTCCAAACCAATTACTTATTTTAGTGAAAAGCTAAGTGGGGCAGCCTTGAATTATCCTATTTATGACAAGAAACTTTATGCATTAGTGTGGACTCTTCAAACATGGCAGCACTACTTGTGGCCAAGGGAATTCATCATTCATTCTGATCATGAGAGCTTAAGGTTTTTGAAATCCCATGGTAAGCTTAATAAAAGGCATGCTAAGTGGCTGGAGTTCATAGAAACGTCTCCTTATATGATCATATACAAGCATGGAAAGGAAAATGTTGTTGTTGATGCATTATCTAGGAAGTACGCCTTACTTACATCTTTGCAAACTAAGTTACTTGGTTTTGAATTGCTTAAGGACTTGTATGCTAATGATTTTGATTTCGGCCAAGTATGGAATGAATGTTATAATTGTGCGCTATATGATTTCTATAGGCATGAAGGATTTCGGTTTAAGAAAGATAAATTGTGTGTGCCTATTTGTTCTATACGTGAGTTACTTGTTAGAGAAACTCATGGAGGCAGCTTGGTGGGGTACTTTGGTGTACAAAAGACTTTAGATATATTGCATGAGCATTTTTATTGGCCTAATATGAAGCATGATGTAAAATCTATTTGTGATAAATGCATTACGTGTAGGCAGGCAAAATCTAAAGTTAAACCGCATGGTTTGTATACCCCTTACCAGTGCCTAACCAACCCTGAATTGATATTTCTATGGATTTTGTTTTAGGGGGTTACCAAAGTTTCAAAGTGGTAAGGACAGGATATTTGTTGTTGTTGATCGGTTTAGCAAAATGACTCATTTCATTCCCTGTTCTAAAACCAATGATGCAACATATTTTGCCGACTTGTTCTTTAAAGAAGTTGTTTGTTTGCATGGTTTGCCTAAGACAATTGTTAGTGATAGAGATGTTAAGTTCTTAAGTCATTTTTAGCGCACTTTATGGAATAATTTAGGAACTAAACTCTTGTTTTCTACTGTTGCACATCCTCAAATGGATGGTCAAACTGAAATAGTCAAATTATAAATTATAAATTGATTATTAGTGCCAAATTATAAATTAAAATCACTCTCAGCATCTTAAAACAATCCACCTAATAGAGTCTGTTAGAACAGAGCACTATCCAAAGCAAACATGTCCAACCCAAATTAAAACCCACACAACCATGTGAGGTCGGCTGAAACTATCATTCTGTAATCAATAAAACAGAAGCATAGGAAGAAATAATCCACTTTATTTAAAAAATCCAAACAATGCTATCGATAGCTTGCTAGAATGATGCCATCAAAGAAAACCGTTGCTGAAATCAATTCAAACAATCCAAAACTATCCAAACCAACCTAATCTATCACGTCAAAGCTAAACTACAGTCAACCCACACGAAACCAGATGCGGACAATTTTAGATTATTCCCTGTGAGTAGGCCTTGTTTTATTTTATAAAGGAGTTGAGTTGAGTTCCTAATTTATTTAAGTATGCCAGGTTCATTTCTGTTAGTAAGGGGATTTTGTTGTGCTACTATGCTTTGTTAGTGGGTATAGATTAGATTGATGTTGGATTGGCTAGCCACGGCTTGGTTAGTTTTGGATAATGTGTAATTGCTTCTACCTAGGTTTGGACAAACTCGGTTTCACAGGATTTGGAAGAATGGGTGTTATTAAGCTAAAATTGTCTGCACCTTGTTTTGGGTGGGTTGACTTTAGTTTACCTCTGACTTGATAGATTAGGTCGGTTTGGACAGTCTTGGATTATTTGGATTGATTTCAGGTACGGTTTTCTTTGATATCGTAATTCTTCCAAGCAATTGATAACTTTGGTTGGATTCTTTCAATAAAGTGGATTATTTCTTCCAATGCTTCTGTTATATCGGTTAGGGTAGGATAGTTTCGACCAACAATGCATGGTTGTGTTGGTTCCAATGTGGGTTGGCCATGTTGGCTTTGGTTAGTGCTCTRTTGTAACAGATTCTATTGGGTGGATTGTTTTAGGATGCTGAGARTGATCACAGTTAATATTTTGGCACTAATAGTTTAAAGTGTTATTCATTAGGGTTTTCGATCTGATTATGAAATTGTTTGTGCTTTCAATATTTGGCTATGAAATATGAAAGCTTCTTTTTTATCCTTAAAAGCATAGGTTAGTTAGTTTGGCACAAGGACGTTTACATGGCCAGAGTGGATTAGTTTGAATCAGTTCCTTTAGGTACTGTTTGGCACTTATAAGTTTGAGTGAGTGGATTTAGCTTATCTACAGAGATATAAAGGGTTCACCTAAGTGAAAATAGTGACTTTAGGGGGGTAATATGCTCGGTACTTGTTAGTTGATGTGATTTATATCAAGTTTTCTGTTTGAGTTTTTTTACGTTGTTTAAATGGGTTTGTCTGGATTGCCCATTGTTTATTTGCTTTATTTTGTTTTGAATAGGTAAGGTTTCACTTTTTAATGGAGTTGTGTTGATTTACCAGCTTCTCTAAATATTGTAGTTTTGTTTAACTTAGAATTGYGAGATTATCTGGCCTGTGGTATAAGTTGTAGTGGGTTTGTTTAATTGAGAATACTGTGATTGGAGTTGTAATAAGCTCTGTTCTTATGGGTTTAATTGATTAAGTCGAGTTTCTTCCTTGTATTGTTTTAGTTTGTTTAGATGGGAGTGTTTGGATTGATCTACGTTTATTGGTTTTATTTTCCTATGAGTAGGTTTGATTTTATTTTATAAAGGGGTTGAGTTGATTTTCTAGTTTATTTAGGAATGTTGGGTTCATTTAGGGGATTTTTTTGTGCTAATAAGCTTTGTTAGTGGGTATAGATTTGAATGATATTGATTGGTCCACCATGGCTTGGTTAGTTTTGCATAATGTGTAGTTGCTTCTACCTAGGTTTGGCTAGACTGAATTTCACAGGATTTGGAAGAATGGGTTTGATTAAGCTTAATATATTCAATCTCTACCAGATGGTTTTCTCTAGGTTGAGTTGGATGCATTTGCATCAGGAATGGATGGTTAGAAAGCAAATAATCTAAAATTGTCCGCATCCTATTTCGGGTGGATTCAATTTAGTTTAGATTTGACTTGATAGATTAGGTTGGTTTTGATAGTCATGGATTGTTTGGATTTATTTCATCTATGGTTTTCTTTGATGGCATCATTCTGGCAAGCTATTGATAGCTTTGGTTGGATTTTTTTAAATAAAGTGGATTATTTCTTCCTATGCTTTTGTTATATCGGTTTTGGAATAGTTTTGGCAAAGATCGCATGGTTGTGTTGGTTCCAATTTGGATTGGCCATGTTGGCTTTGGTTAGTGCTCTATTGTAAGAGACTCTATTGGGTGCATTGTTTTAAAATACTGAGAGTGATCACAGTATATAGTTTGGCACTAATAGTTTAATGTGTTATTTGTTAGGGTTTTCGAAGATGTTTATGACTATGAAATTGTTAGTGCTATGAATATTTGGCTATGAAATATGATAACTTCTTCTTTGACTCTTAAAAGTATAGGTTAGTTGGTTTGGCACAAATACGTTTACATGGCCAGAGTGGTTTAGCTTGAATCGTTTTCTATAGGTTCTGTTTGGGCACTTATAAGTCTGAGTGAGTGTATTTAGCTTATTTAGAGAGATATAAAGGGTTCTTCTAAGTGAAAATAGTGACTTTAGGGGGAGTAATATGCTCGGAATTGTTGGATGATGTGATTTATTTCAAGTTTTCTCTCTGAGATCTTTTACGTTGTTTAAATGGGTTTGTTTGGATTGGTGTTTATTGGTTTTGTTTTGATTTGAGTAGGTAAGACATTTTACTTTTTGATGGAATTGAGTTGATTTCCTAACTTCTCTAAATATGTTAGTTTTGTATAACTTAGAATTGGGTGATTATCCGGAATGTTGTATAAGTTATAGTGGGTTTGTTTAATTGAGAATAGTGTGATTAGAGTTGTAATAAGCTCTGTTCTTGTGGGTTAAATTGATTAAGTGAAGTGTCTTCTTTGTATTGTTTTAGATTGTTTGATGGGACTGTTTGGATTGATATATGTTTATTGGTGTTATTTTCCTGTGAGTAGATCTGGTTTTATTTATAAAGGAGTTGAGTTGATTTTCTACTTTATTTTAGTATGCCGGGTTCGTTTCTGTTAGTAAGGAGATTTTATTGTGCTAATAAGCTTTGTTTGTGGGTATAGATTTAATAGATGTTTAGTTGGTTCGCCACGGCTTGGTTAGTTATGGATAATGTGTAGTTGCTTCTACCTACATTTGGCCAGACTCAGTTTCACAGGATTTGGAAGAATGGGTGTTATTAAGCTTAGCTATATTCGATCTATACCAGATGGTTTTGTCTATGTTGAGTTGGATTCATTTGCATTACGGTTGGTTAGAAAGCGAATAATCTAAAATTGTCTACATCTTGTTTCAGGTGGGTTGACTTTAGTTTAGCTTTGACTTAATGGATTTCGTCGATTTGTATAGTCTTGGATTGATTGGATTCATTTCTGCTTTGGTTTTCTTTTGTGGCATCAATCTGGCTAGCTATCGATAGCTTTGGTTGGAATGATAGTTTTGGCCGACATCGCATGGTTTGGTTGGTTCCAATTTGGGTTGGCCATATTGGTTTTGGTTAGTGCTCTGTTGTAAGAGACTCTATTGGGTGGAATGTTTTAAGATGCTAAGAGTGATCGCAGTTTATAGTTTGGCACTAATAATTTAATTTGTTATTCGTTAGCGTTTTCAAAGACTTTTCTGATTATGAAATTGTTAGTGCTATAAATATTTGGGTATGAAATATGAAAACATCTTTTTTGATCCTTAAAATTATAGGTTAGATGGTTTCGCACAAGGACTTTAGATGGCCAAGGTGGATTAGCTTGAATCGGTTCCTATAGGTTCTATTCTTGTGGGTTAAACTGATTAAGCCAATTTTTTTCTTTGTGTTGATTTCCTACTTTATTTAGGTATGCCGGGTATGTTTCTTTTAGTAATGGGATTTTGTTGTGCAAATATGCTTTGTTAGTGGGTATAGATATGATTGATGTTTGATTGGTTCACCACGGCTTGGTTAGTTTTGGATAATGTGTAGTTGCGTATATTCGATCTATTTGGAAGAGTGGGTGCTATTTAGCATAGCTATATTCGATCTATTCCAGATGGTTTTGTCTATGCTGAATTGGCCAGACACAGTTTCATAGGATTTGAAAGAGTGG
>NW_010729521.1:61179-95678 GCF_000365185.1 Nelumbo nucifera | reverse complement strand
TGATCTAATCTGTAGATAAGATAAGGGTCTTATCCTTATCACTTAAAGAGAGTCCAAATTCAGATAATGATCTGAATTAGGAAACTCCTGATAGGATCAGGAACTGATCTCTTTAAGCTTGTAAAGACAGGAGGGGGCGAACCATCCAGATCATCCAAGCATCCAGAGATCAAATCTCAGATAACCAAGAGAGAAGACATCTACGCCATCTTCTGCTCTTGTGTTCTCCTCCAATTGCCGCCTCACTGCCAGTTCGATCTCCTTGGTGGGAGAAGATCAAGAAGTGTTCTTGATATCAGTCTTTGGAGAAAAGTTGATAGGAAGTTGTGCTCACTGCCTCCCTTGGATTCTTCCTGAAGAGTTTGGTTCAAGGGACGGACCCTACTGATTCTACTCCTCAATCCACTGTGTCATCTTCAGTGGGAGCAGTCTTTGGTGATCTTCTTTGGAAGTGAGCACCTCCATTGAGAGATACTATTTCTCTGTATCAAGTATATCCCTCTCCTACTATTTTGCTAAAAATCTGGTTCAGTTTATGGTTCAAGATTGATCCTTGAAAAATATGATTTTTCCAAAATAGGGAATACGATTCCTAGTTGAAGGGAGAAAAATTTTATGAAATTCGCCCGCCCTATTCCACAAGTTTTGGGTGTCCATGTGATGGATCTCTCACTCCCTTCATTTGTCACTCGCAAAGAGGTATAGTCTAAGCTTGACCCCAACTTCAGATCGGGTTAAAACTGGAGATTTAATTGCCTTAAAGAAGGGTAGGCACCGACCTGTCGATTTAGACATAAACCGGTTTAAGGCGGCTACCTGGCCAGTTAGCCTTTGTACTTCTTTTATGTTCCGGGGTGGTATCATGTCTAGTATGGCCTTTATTTTGTTTGGGTTGGCCTCAATGCCATGCTGGTTCACTATGTAGCCGAGGAATTTGCCCAACGTGACCCTGAATACACACTTGTTCGGTTGAGATTCATGTTATACTTTCTTAAAATTTGAAAAACAGCATTTAAATCATCAAGTAAAGAACTTGAAGATTGGGTCTTCATGACCATGTCATCAACATAGAATTTTATTTTATTGCCTATTAAAGGCTCAAATATCTTATTTACAAGGCACTAGAAGGTCGCTCCAGCATTTTTCAGCCCGAAAGGCATCACTTTATAACAATATAAGCCTAGTTCGGTTACAAAAGTGTTCTTGTCCTGGTCAGCTTGGTCCATCCTAATTTGGTTGTAGCCAGAGTAGGCATCCATGAAGCTCAGCAACTCGTGCCCTGAGGTCGCGTCTACTAGGCGATCTATTTTGGGAAGGGGGAAGCAATCATTCGGTCAGGCTCTATTAAGGTTAGTGTAGTCGATGCACATGCACCACTTTCCGATAGCTTTTGTTATGAACACAGGGTTGGCTACCCAGCTTGGATACTGGACCTCTTTAACGAAGTTTACTACGAGGAGCTTCCCGACTTCCACATTAACTACCCTCCACTGCTTCAGGGTGAGGTTCCTTTTTCTTTGTCTAACTGGCCTAACTAAGGGATCCACATTTAACTTGTGAGTTATGACACTAGGTTCAATGTCGGGCATTTCTGCTACTGACCAAGCAAATACATCTAAATTACTAAGTAAAAAACTTACTAGTTGCGACCGGAGTGGTTCATTTAGGTGAGCACCGATCTGGAGGGTCTTTATCGGCTCAGCATCATGAATGGGACCTAGACTATCTCCTCCATTGGGGTAGCTCGCTCCTCTGTGCACTCGGGGGGTAGTTCCAGTTTGACATTGTCCGCCAACTTCACCTTGTCCTTCAGTGCGGCCACGTAGCATTTTCACGACTCAAGCTGGTCGCCCCATACTACCCTACTCCATAGCTCATCGGAAACTTCACCGACAGGTAGTAGGTTGACACCACCGCATGTAGGGCATGCAAGATGGGCCGACCTAAGATTGCATTGTAGGTGAAGGGATGGAAGATCTATCATATGGATGGCTGAACTATGCAAGGTGGTTGGGCATATTTTCAAAAATTTCTTTCTCCCATCCGAGAATGGCATACATGATGTTGCTCCCTACGGCTGAGGCATATGGAACCTCTCTCATGCCCTCAATCTCCTCGGGAGTCTTGGGAGGCATTCCCTTGGAGTGAGTGACTCCGTGCCTGAAAGGAACGTTTCCTTTCTTGGAGTTCTCCATACTGTATCTTTTGACAATCTTGTCAATGTAAGTAGACTGGGATAATCCTATTATCCTCTTCAATCTATCTCTATAGATTCAAAGTCCCAAGATGTAGGAGGCTTCTCCAAGATCTTCCATAGAGAATTACTATGAAAGCCACACTTTCACCGTAGTTAACATTCCCACATTATTACCAATGATTAGGATGTCATCTACATACAGAACCAGAAATGTAACCTTATCTCCCATTGTCTTCCTGTAAACACAGGGCTCATCCGGATTCTGCTCAAAGTAAAACGGTTTGATGTAGAGTCAAATCGGAGGTTCCAGCTCCTAGAAGCTTGCTTAAGTCCATATATGGATCGGTTAAGTTTACACACCATGTGTTCTAGACCTATAGCAATGAATCCTTGCAGTTGCTGCATGTAGATATCTTCAATAAGATCTCCTTTTAGGAACACGGTTTTGACATCCATTTGCCAAATCTCATAATCACGATGTGCTGCTACAGCTAGCGGGATTCTAATGGATTTAAGCATGACCATGGGTGAAAAGGTTTTCTCATAATCGATTCCCTCTTTCTAAGTGTACCCTTTTTTCACAAGACGAGCCTAGTAGGTCTCAACCTTACCATCGGGGCCCTTCTTTCTCTTGTAAATCCATTTACAACCAATTGCTTTTACCCCAAGGGGTGGATCTACAAGAGTCCAGACTTCATTGGTCTTCATTGAGTCCATCTCAGCTCTCATGGCATCTACCCACTTCAAGGAATCTATGTCCAACATAGCTTTCGTATAAGTCATGGGATCCTCCTCACTGGTTGTGGCTTCCATAGCCGTAACGAATTGGAGGCCTGGATACCTGGGTAGACCTTTTAGGTTGGTTATTATTTAGAGTTCATGGGACATCTCCCACTACCCTTTAGCTCTCCTCATCAAGAATAACTTCCTGATGATGATTGTTCAAGATGTAATCTTCTTCCAAGAAATGGGCATTTTGAGTGTAAAACACCTTTTGCTCTTTTGGGTCATAGAATAAATATCCTACAGAGCTTTTGGGGTAGCTTACAAATAGGCAATGGCTGGTCTTGGATTGCAATTTGTTTGCACTAGTCTTTTTAACATGTGTTGGACAACCCAAAATCTTCAAGTGTCTTACACTTGGTTTCTTACCGGTTCATAGCTCATATGGAGTGATAGGAACGGATTTGGTTGGAACACTGTTTAGCACGTATATTGCAGTTTCTACTGCGTACCCCCAAAAGGAGGTAGGTAGTTTTAAGTGTACAAGAAGTGATCAAACCATATCCAATAAATTCAAGTTCCTCCCCTCTGACACACCATTTAATTGTGGTGTAGCAAGAGGAGCTAACTGTGAAACAATCCCATTGTCCTTTAAGTAGTCCCTGAATTCATCGGAAAGATATTCACCTCCTCGATCTGATCGAAGGGCTTTAATCTGTCTCCTCAACTATTTCTTGACCTCTTGCCGAACTCTTTGAACATTTCAAAGGATTCAGAGTTATATCTCATTAGGTACACGTAAACATACCGTGAATGATCATCGGTGAATGTTATAAAATAAACGTGTTGGTTATGTGTCCTAACATTCAGGGGACTACATACATCAGTATGTATTAGGTCAAGCGTGCCTGTAGATCTTTCAGGATTTCYCGTAAATGGCCGCTTCGTCATCTTACCCTGAAGGCAAGGTTCACAGGTTGGAAGATCTTCTATAGTTAGAAAATCCAAAAGACCATCATTTACCAACCTTGTGATACGATCTATATTAATTTGGCCAAGTTGATAATGCCACAGGCACGTGGGATCAACTGTTTCACGTGTTCTTTTCTTGGGGATTAATTCTGATGTAGTTTCAATTAGGTTAGTTTCTAGATAAAGATGGAGAACATAGAGACCATTCTCAAGTTCTCCATAAGCAAGGAATTTGTTATTCTATTTAATAGTAAACATATTACTGAACAAGATAGAAAAACCATCCATGCACAATTTTGAAACAGAAATCAAATTTCTTCTCAAATTCGGCACATAAAGACAATCTTTAAGAGTTATAATTCCTCCTGTGAAATGTAAATATACAGTTGCTATAGCTGTAGCTGCAACTATTGCAGAAGTCCCCAAGTCACTTCTCCGTCACTTAGCCTTCTGCTTGTCCTGAACCCTTGCAATGTGTTACATGCATGAGTAGAAGCCCTAGAGTCAATACACCAGGAAGCAGAAGTGACCAACAAATTGGTCTCTATGACAAAAGATTTGAAATTACTTTATTTCTTGGCCTCTAGGTACTGAGGACAATTCCTCAGCCAGTCTGTTTGCAGAAATGGCAGGCATCCGATGTCTTGTCCTTCTTTTGCTTTTTAGGCTTGCTAAACTTCTTTTATGGCTTCTTATTTTCCCTCCTCTTTTTCTTGTTAGAATTTCCACCTTCAACAAGCATAGCTATCAGCTTGTCATTCTTAATCAGTTCTTCAGCCCTCTGCAACATATTGTTGAGTTCGAAGGCTAACATTTACCTTGTTCATGTTGTAGTTTATGATAAATTGATTGAAGGAAGGAGGTAAGGAATTAAGGATGGCATCAACTTTGGTGACATGATCTAGTCTGGAACCGAGAGCCTCCAGTTCATTAACATAACCCATCATCTTTAGACAATGGTCATGAACCTGTTGGTTCTCAATCATTTTTGCGATCATAAACAGCTTTAAGACCTTTTGTCGAGTAGAACGATTCTGCTCTTCATACATCGTCCTCAGACTATCCAAGATATCCTTTGACACTTTGATCTGATCGAATTGTCTCTGCATCGGATTGTCTAAGGAGGCTATGATAAAGCACCGGGAAAGAGAATTCTTCTCTTCCCATTCTTGATACTCTTTCCTTCGAGCCTCAGAAGCCCTATAACTCAGACGATCTGGAGCAGGATTTTTAGTAACCTTGTCCAATTTCTCGAACATTAAAACCAGCATAAGGTTACGAAACCAGTCAACATAGTTTGGGCCCTTAAGCTTATTGTCGTCCAAAAATTTGGCGAAATGTCCATTTGCCATTTCTAATAAAGGGCAAAGCAAATTATTAGTCTACAACCTGATTTGATTCATGTTATATACATAGAAATGGCTTTTAATTATGATCCATTTCCATTTGTTTATCTCTAAGATTTCTTTCCTATTTCAGTGACGGAGACACGACTATGTCTCTGGAAATGTGGGAGATCACATACAGTGCATGGAGCCAAATGTTTTAGCTGCATAACCCCACCACCTTTTGTGAAGGATCATATCCACTCATCTTATGAGCTTTTCCTTTGGCCTTTGTCAGACAAGGTTTATTTCCATTTTAATTTAAACCTTTATGTCCAGTAAGTGCTTACCCATCATATTCGTGAACGCCAAGGTACTGTGAGAAAGTCTTCCATTTTAGGATAGGCCCCTCTCGCATCGGTCTATGACACCCATATCATCTTATGAAACAATCCAACAGACTCACCAGCAAATGGATAGCCCAATTTTATGGTGCATCTCCTCATTACTGATAAGCCCATCTTCATGCTAATGACGGAAGGACTTTAGAGAGTTCATCATATGAATCTCCCTATCACATGCACTTATATTTTGCTGGAGGGAATGAGTAATTACATCCTAGTTCTGATTTAGGTAAAACCAAACTGGCTCCCACTGACTTCCTTAAAGTTAGATTCAGATGGGCCCTAAACAGGCTAGGGTTCCGCACGGTTCCTTTCAAGGAGGAATCTGAAGTGGGGCCCATCAAGAAGGGAGATCATCCAATGATCTTAAGGACACCATGGAAATGATGTGCATTCAACCATGGTGTACAAAAGAGCCACTATCGAATGAACATGAGCCAAGTGCTTATGGCCCATGTACATAGCACATCACATGCATGAAACAATCACACAATTGATCCAATCAATTATAACAACTATAAAAACCTGAATTAATTAGGTTAAATCAATATCAGCCCATTTACAGCCCATAACAATATCTAGGTATATGGGCTAAACTACAAAAAGTAGTTCGGCCCATATAGCATGTATGCTGATTTGGGCTAATGCAGTTTCAACTTAACAAAACTGGGTTTTACAGGGGTGGGCCGAATTAGATCTTGTAATGGGCCATCAAACCCCTGGCCCATAATCAAAATTTAGGGCTGAGAACAGACCCTATTGAACCACAAATTTGGTCCAACTAGTTTGGTCCAATCTGGGTCAAATCGGCCTAGGGTTTGGTGTCTATTGTAAGATCCAATTCAAGAAAATGATTTGAAAATTAATTATAGCTGAAGAAGATATTCAAGATCAGAAAAACAATAATCAGAAGGTTGTTCGTGTGGCTGTAATCCTGCAAGAAAAAAGTTAGTTTGCAGAATGCAGGTTCCATATCTGCAAATTGCAGATGGCTGAATTCGGTTCTACAAATTCTTCTCCTTTGCGCACTTCCAGCAGTTCTTCCAATGAAAAAAAATAGAAAAAACTAATTTTCTATTAATTACATCAGAATAAATCATATACATTTCGTCTAAAAATAAAAAATATATATTTACAGACCGAATTGAATAGAATAATACAGCAGGGTGCGGAGTTCTTGGCGCCAATAAAGATTTCGATCTCCACCATACGAACAGCCCAAAATTCAAGAAATAAAGATAGAACATTTCTATAATTATTGCAGATAAATAAAGAATTAATTTTCAGACCATACGCCAAAAAACTGGGAACCAATTCATAGAAAAACAATAATCTCTACAAATCAGGTAAAACCGATTCTGCCCATTTGCGCAGGTTCAAATCAGGTCTGATTTGGTTCAAGAATTAGACCATAGCTCTGATACCACTGAATGGATAGGAGATCCATCATATGTATGGCCAAACTATGTAGGGTGGCTGGGCGAAATTTCAAACATTTTTTTTTCCCATCCGAGAATCCTATTCCCTGATTTAGAAAGCTGCATTTTTCAAGGTTCGTTCTTGAAACAAACCAGACCAAATCTAAAACCAAGATTAGGGAGAGGAATACCTGATATGGAATCCACACAAAAAGCTCCTCCCAATGTCGGTGTTTACGCCCAAAGAGGGTACCAAATCCTTCCACCATTGAAGATGACACAGCTTAGGGTGAGGTAGGATTAGCAAGGACCCCAATTCTTCAGCAAGAATTATGTAGGGATGTGAGCACAACATGAAGATTGTTTATTCCAACAAGAAACAATATCAAGATCCAATCTTGATCACTCCAAGAGGTGGAAATCGAACAGGGTAGGGCAGTAAGAACAGAGAGAGAAATTTATTCTAGTTTGGCCTCCTCCTTTATATAGACCTTAAAGAGTTAATCTCCTAATCTGATTAGGAGTTTCTTGATCCAAATCTTTATTTAGATATGGACTCTTTAAGAGATAAGGCTGATCACTTATCTTATCTGCAAATCAGGATCAACTTCTCCTAATCCAATTAGGAGTTTCCTAATCCAAATCTCTATTTGGATCTGGATTCTCTAAGTGGATAAGAGTTATCCTCTTATCCTTATCTGCTGATCCATACCCAGATTCACCCCTTATTTCATTAATCAAATTAACCCAGTTCAAAATGGGCTTTAAGCCCATCAAGCATTCAGGCTCACTTCCTTTAATGCTGACTAGCTTGGCTCTCTTTGTATGGCGTGGAACCCTATCATTGATCTCCACATAAGCCACATGGGTTCAGCCTAACCTCTGTTACAAGGCCTGGCCGAATTTAATGTTGAATACAATAAACCCCTGAGTTCATCAGTATGGGCTCTTAATGGGCCCAACATTTACAATAAATGGTCCTTGGGTCCAGCTATCTTATGAAGGCCCAAGGACTGTGGACAGATGTGAGATTAGCCCATCAAGTTTATTATCCCTAAATGGTCTTACACTTAACCTCTCAGCCCTTAATAATCATACACTGCCCAACAAGAGAGGACCTCTCCCTCGGCTGCAAGATACAGTGTTGCACTCTCTACTTGCATGGATCTCGGGAATGAAAACCTTTTGCAAACATTTTGTGAAGCCACAATATATATATATATATATATTGTGCAGGCAGTTTAGGTTTTCATCAGAGAGAGTGCATTCCCTGATCATTCACATTGTCCAACAAAGGGGTTGATCCTGTTACTATGATCTCCCATTCAGGTGAATTCTTAGACTGCCCCAACATACCCAGGTTTTGTCCCCTTCTAAGGATCTCACTAATTGGCATATCAAAGACAGCACATCAGTGTCAGCCTTGGCAGGATAAATCTCCCCAGGTCTATCCAATGGCTGTGAAGATTATAAACTAACACGAGTCTTATTAGTGTCCAGTTTAACGGTATTAAATAGAAACACACCATATGACATGAATCAAATATGTACTTTTATTCATTTACAATAAATATCATAATGTACATCAAGCTGATTGGAGCTAAGGGCATACACTGTCTAACAGTAGGGGGAGAGAATCGTAACCACCAGGAAGGATGCTCGAACCGTACTATGTTGGGCCAGGTCCCTACTGCGACTGGAACCATGATCCTTCCAAATGGATTTACCACATCTCCACCGAACCCGACCAGGGGTGTATTTGCTGGCTGCAAATCCTTCCACTCAAGCTTCAGCTTGTCGAAGGCTTCTAGGAATAGAATGTCTGCGAAGTTGCCTGAATCCACCAGTATCCACTTCACCTCGAAGTCATTGATTACTAACATGACCATGAGTGTATCATCGTGTGGGTATTGGATTCTGCGAGCGTCGTCCTTGGTAAAGTAACTCACCTCCTCCACCCAAGGTTGCTCCAACGGGTTCTCTTCCTCATGCTCGAGCTCCCGAACTGATGCCTTTCCCGCTGCTGCACTACACCCCGCCACAATGGATCCATCAGTGATCATGTTGACCACTCCGCGGATTGGCATGTCCTACGATGGTGGTGGTTGGTAGTCATTCCTCCTGCTTAGCTCTAGTGCATCCCTCCGTTGGTCGGCCGGTCAGTCCGCTGCTTCCCTATCTTCGTGCTTAATGAACTGCTTTAGGTATCTACTGCAGATCAGCTCCTCGATCTCATCCTTGAGGTTACGGTAACCTTCAGTGTTGTGCCCAACGTCTCAGTGGAAATGGAAGTATAGGTTGGGATTGCTGGTTGTCGGGTCACCTCACATCCTAGGTAGCCACTAGACATAGCCAGTATCCTTGATTGCCATCAGAATCTCACCTCACTTCGAATTCAGGGGGTGTAGCTGGACTTTTGAATAGGAGGGATCCTAGATCGCCGACCTGATCTAGAACTCCAAGGTGGTGACTTTCTTCGCCTATGCGGGGACTTGCTTTGCTTTGGCGATTTGCTCTTCCATCGCCTATGCTTGCTACTATTGCTTCCTTCATCCTCTCTCTTCATCTTCTCGCCCTAGTGCAGCTCTAACCGAGACCCGAGGGCTTCTTTTGCCTTGATGAACTTGTCGGCGTCATTGAGGAACTTTTCCATTGTCTTCGGTGGGTTCTACCCTCGATGCCAACGAAACTCGATGTGGCGAACTCCATTTTGGGCTGTAATGAGTTGTATAGCTCGGTCGAGATCAGGTATATGCAAACACTCCGCATTAAACCTCTTGATGTAGCTTCTGATTGACTCATTCTCTAGCTGGACCATGTTCAGAAGGCTTGCTATGGACTTCGGGAACTTCTTACTAGTGACGAAGTAGGTGGTGAACAAGTCCATGAACTATGCCCAGCTCTAGATCGAGCTTGGTGGTAGGTTCCTATACCATGACCTAGTCATGCCTCTAAATGTCATTGAGAAGGCCATGCATAGGCTTGTTTCATCTACATGGGTAACATCAATGATTGGAAGCTGTTGACATGGTCGTTTGGGTCGGAGTTCCCATCATACGTCTCTAGCTTGGGTGTCTTAAAACCTTTTGGCCTCAGGGCTAAGAGGATCTCTGGTGCTAGGGGGAAGCCGGCTCAATAGAACAGGAGCCGGCTGTGCAGCTACTGAGCTCACTTCTTCCCTCCCCTTGTCTGTTGCTGTTGGTCAGCTACTCTTTGTTGAAGTACGATTTGCTCTGCGACGGCATCACTTCCTTGTGGCTTCCTGATTGGTGCTATTCACCTCGGTATTGTCTTGTACATCGACCCTGGTGTGTTCCCGGTCTCAAACACTGTCACGAGGTGGGAGCTGGTCTCTGTTGCTAACGTTCTCACGAATGCGAGCTAGCTTCTAGTTGTTACGAGGAACAGAAGGATCTCGAACTAAGCCTGTGCCTCTTACCCCGGGTTGCTAGTTGCTGACTTGGTTTGCACGGCTCTCACACCGCGAGTGTTGATTCTGATCAGTGCTACTCTGATGGCTATTCTGGGGCCGATTCCTCTGGTCTACCACCCGGGGAGGTGGTGGTGTACATCGATCCGCTGTGGGGTCTGGCCCCGAGGAGGTGTTTAGCTACCATTCTATTAATGTTGATTCTGGTTCTGGTTCTGGTTCTGGTTCTGTTAAAGAGTGGGGAACTGCTGCTGATAGTAAAACTGTTGGTACTGATACTTTTGATATTGGATCCTGGAACTGTGGGAACTGCTATATCTACAACTGCATAAGGCAGACGCTTTGCACTAGCTCATGGAATTGTTGCACTTCGACCCCAGTTGGAACCACAGATGGCTCCACTACTGGAAGAGCGGCACTCACATGAGGTAGGGGAGTTGTGACCGACTGTGTAGTGAAGGTCTGAGTTTGGCTTGTTGTGAGGTCCAAGAAGCTCATGGCCAGCTTAAAAGAGTTGGAGTTACCACCCATTTTGTTAAAGGAAATGGGCCCTCATTTTCAGGTTTGAAAATCTCGATTTAAGTCCTCAATAGTGACTCCGTCCTCCATGGAAAAAGCGCACAATCAAGAGATTTCAAGTCCCAAGAATTGGGAAAGGGAAGGTATTAGGCACCCCTCTCTCCAAGCTGCTTTAGCAGCCCAATACGAGAGTTATTCAGGCTTAGTTTCTTTTTGAGAAAAGCATAAATGATTGTAAGAATTTCTTAAATCTGGAGGAACATGCTTTCAACTCCTCCTAAGACTGATTTTGAGGTGATGTTATCAGGTCTTAGGTATAATTTCCCTAAAACCCTCGCCTCTTTGCCTCTATTCTCAATCAAGAATAAATTGAAAATGATGGTTCTCTAACATTTCAGAACCTCAAGCAACCTAGAAAAACTAAAAAAGGCTTACATTTCATATGTACCTTGTCAAAAGTTTTCCAGCAGCTAGAACAAAGTTTAAATGGGTTCTTGAGATAGGGAGTGCTTCTAGTTGCAGCAAATTCTGCTTGAAAATGGAAGAGGCGAGTTTGGAATATGGGGTTTAGAGTACCTCCAAATTTCAGGTGAACAAGAGGTAGTATATAGGCTGGAAGAAAGCTCTCTTCTCTCTCTAGAGGACTCCCTCAAGTTTCCTCTCTTCCATCCCCCTTTGAACTCGGATTAGATCAGTATTTATAGAGGAAGGAAGGGGGGTCAGGTCTGAATTCGTTCAGCCATAGTGATTGGAATTCAACAGAGGTTTTTCACACAAGTAGGCAAAGATTCTTCAAAGAAATAAATGTCCAATCAAGTTTACCTATTTGGTGAAACATTTTCTTTGATTTAGGGGTGGTTTTCATGTGTTTTGTGCATCCAATGGGAGTTTGGGGCGTGTCAGACGTTGCAGTCTCGTATTTGGGGCTAATAGTAGCAAAAAACATAAATTTGATGAACTTTGAGGTGTTATTTTGTCTTTTCTTGGTCTTAAGTAGGGGTCTGTTTAGTATTTTAAGCTTTTTAAGCCTATTAGGCTATGATTGATTGGTACAAGTGTTTCAATGGGGTTAAGTAAGGAGCTGACGTCAGTCCCTACCCTCTTAAGATTCTAGGTTGGACAGCTAATGTGGCAGTTAAATCCGGTGCATCGAAATGATATCTTTCTAGTTTAACAATCAAACGGATGAATCTGGTCATGAAATTTGGCATAATGGGGTTTCTGGGTCTCTAAACACAGTTGTAATGTCTGATTGATCAAATAGGCTTGGGATGATTGAGGTCTATGGCTGACATGTTCGGACAACGAGATTTGCTGAAATATAATCTTTATTTGATGAAGGGACAACCGGGGGAATTTTGGGATGAAATTTGGTGGGTTGGCACTTTTGAACATTCTGAATCTAATGGAAGTGATGGATCTTTGATTAGAGGTATAGATTAATTGATTTAGTTTCAGATCATGGTCTTAGCTTATGGTTTTCCAATCAACAAGAGGGTCTGAAATGGAATCTTACTTTTTTAATGGTCAAATGGAGGTGTTTGGTCAAGAAATTTGACATGGTGTGGTTTTCTAGGTCTCAGAACATAGTGGTGAGGTCTGATTGGTCATATGAAGTTGGGATGATGGATGATAGGCTCTAATTAATGAGATTTGTTGGAATAGGATCTAGGCTTGATGAGGGGTTAAACGGGGGAATTTTGAGATAAAATTTGGTATGTAGGCATGGATTAGGGTGAGAAATCAAGTGGATGGTTATGATCTGAGAAAAATATGGTCAATCTTGGTAATCATTCAGAGCCATCTGAATGGGATCTTGATATTTTTTTGCGGTTAGTTGTTATAGATTTGTGGTGGGAATCGCTAGTCGATTGTTTCCTAGTGATCTTGGGGTGATGGATATGTTGGATTTGATTTTGGAAGAGTTGGAATTTGGATATCACATAGATCGGGACCGTTAGAATGGAAGGAAGTTGGCATGACGAACGATGGATCTTTATAGTTTAATCATGAAAAGTGATATGTAACAAAGTTGTAGTTTTCCAAGTTTGGGGATAATGTCTGATCAAGGTTCTTATTTGTCTTGTGGATTGCATCAAAAGGGGGGCAGGTTTTAGAGAGAGTCAAGTCAATCTGTTTGTGTTTCTAAGTTTTTGGAGTCTAAGAAGGGGTACAAAGAGGTAGTGTGAAGGGACCGAGCAAAAATTGGATGCTAACACTTGTCTGAACCCCAGGGATGGTGAGGGTGATGGTAATCTGGCCACTAAGGGGCCTTCAGGGTGAATAGAAGTATGATCTTGCCCCCAGTAACGCCCATATCAATGCCCTTGTCAGTGTTGCTTGTTGATGCCATTGAGTACTTAAGTAAAGTAAAGAAGTGAGGTAGGAACTTAGCTTTTGTGTAGCGTTCCCACAAACGACGTCAATTGATGGTGCACAATCTGGTTGCTCCTAGCTAGATGGAAGCTCAGGTGTTGGTTGCTTAGGTGGTCAGTCGAACTGCAAGACAAGTAGGATCAGAGAACCCGAGGTGGCTACCCAGCGTGGTCACTCCGATGCTTAAGTTAGTATTTGCTGTAAGCGAATTGAAAGTTTGAGAATTGGAGAGATAGAATGCACTAAATCGCGCGTACCTGGGTTCTAGGGGTCGGTGCCCTTATATAGATGAGTTGTCGTGGGTCTCATGAAATACCTCCAAGATCCTCGGCCTGCACTGTTAGGAGTCCCTTCCGCCCTGGTAGGTGGATAACGTGCTAGCCAATAAGGCCTATTGTATCTATCCGATCCGAGCAGGATGAGGATAAGTCCTACGGTCGTATGGCATGATCCTGAAGAGCTCGGAGACAATTGGAACACTTCTAGAAATCCGCTATGTGTCACCTCGGTTGGTTGGGCCATCTCAAGCTACTCAGACCTCGGTCCTTGTCGAGGTGCCCGAGTCACCCGAGGTGGCCTGACTCACCGAAGTGATAGGGATTGCTGATGTGGCAAAAAATGCCTAGTCATAGTCCAGTCATCAGGTTGCATCCACGTTTCCACTGTTTAGTGGGTCGGGCCAAATCACCCCTCTTCAAGTACCATTGAAGCTACCAATGCCAATTATACCACATGCAAACTCATTTGTTGTCGTAGGATATATGCCCTCAAATGGACAACCTATGTCTAGAGTTCTAGTGGTGAGATCAAGGAAAAAGAAAAAAATCCATCACTCTGGTCCAACTTGTTAAAACCAAAATCTTATGGTGGTCTTGGGCTATGTGTTGCATCACATTACAATCTCGATCTACCGAGTAATGCTGCAGTGCAATTTTATTTGCACTAGTACATATGTATGAGAGTGCAAATGAAAAAAATGCAAATTTCGGTTTAATTTTAGTTTGGACTTTACTTTATTGCTTTAGGTCTTATTTTACTTATTTTTAATGCAACCAAATAAAGTAAGATAAAATTTGAAACATAAATAAATCAAAACTTGCAGCCAAATTATTTGCACTGCCATAGTTTTGTATCAGTGCAAATGAATTTGCACTGCAACCAAACACAGCCTAGTGTTGGCGTTTTTGAAGCATGCTGACTCTATTTGGGCCGAGATACTCTCCCATAAATATCTTAGAGAAGATTCTTATGGGCATATATATCAATAATACCGCTGGTTCAGGGGTGTCAATTGAACTAAATTTGGTCCAATCCGATCCAGTCCA
Organism: Nelumbo nucifera; assembly: GCF_000365185.1. The sequence goes on along the minus strand of NW_010729521.1, from coordinate 80,989 downwards.
ATGTGAGTCCATTATAAATGGACCACGTCCAATCCAATCCAATGAATGTTTTGGACCGATCCAATTCAATGTCTGGACTATCCAATCTGTTCATATTCATTTTGATTTAGATTGATTTCAATCCAAACATGGTCCATTGACACATATATTCTTATCTTATATCAATGGACCAGATATTGAATTAATCCAACTCAATCCAATATAAATTTGTTATGGACGGACCAGGTCCAATCCAATCTAATAAATATTTTGGACCGGATTGGTCCAATCCAATATGTCTTGTTGGTCTGTCCAATCCGTCAAAATTGATTTTGGACTGGACGGATAAGTGAGGTTGAACGGTTAAGATAAGATTGGAGTGTTGAGATGAAGTGATAAGCATGACCGCATGAGGTTGAGTTAGTTTACGAGATCACATAGAGTTTTGGTTCGAGTGGGAATTCTCTACATCTTTCCATATTTACGATGTAATTTCCTTATTTGAGCAATGTAAATCATTTCACGTTCTCTGTTATTTTATAGTCTGATCAGTTTTATGCATGTTAAAGAAATGCTAAAACATTATCACTACTAGGTCATGGGTGGTCTATATGATTTTTCAAAGAACTTTGGTGTGGACCGAATTTCTTTCTCACACCACTTAATGCCGATGTTGGTGCTGATGTCAAAATAGGCAACATCCATGATCCAGCCAGCAACATTTGCTACCCTCACAAGATCTTAACATTGTGCGGGGTTTTCCTTTATCCAGTGCTGATACAAATTTAGAAGACAACCTAGTCTGGTGAAAGACACTTAGGCGCCATTTGCTTTTTGCTAAGTTATTTACTCAGGTAAATGCGGTTATCTGGGTAAGTTTTTCCTAGGAAACACTTACCCAGGTAAGTGCATTTACCCATGTTCTTTTATTTCTCATGTAAATAAGGCAATGATCATTCTAACCATAAAAATCCATTAGTAAAAGGGATATTTTTGTCCCATTCAAGTGTTGGCAACTTTCCCCCCGAGTGGGAAAGTTATTTACCCACCTTGGAGATGGGCCTAAGAAAGTAAACTTTCCCTAGGCCCCACATAAATCTAAAAAAAGAACATGGGATTCTTGGTCAATGGGAACCAAAATCTCATTGACTAACTCTCCCCCCTTTCAAAATCCGAAGAAAAAACGCCCCCTTAGAGGAACATTTTCATCTTCATCTACCCACTGCAGGACATGCAGTGGCAGGATTTATGGGCTAACAACACTTCCACCAGCTATTAAACTTTTTTTTTCATGGAAATGTATACTAGATATCTTTCCTACTAAGCTCAACGTTGCACATCATCGTGTTAGAATAACTCTCATCTGTCATCTTTGTGATGCAACGAATGAGAACCTCCTTTATATCTTATTCTATTGTCCATTGGCACAAGTAGTATGTACAACTGGTATACAGTTCAAGGTACATCAGTTGCATTTCAGAATGATAATCGAGTATGTGTTTGTAATAGGTTTCCTTACCTTTCCCTTTTCTTTCTCTACCTTTTCATTCAAAGTAAAGATAGCCCAAGGGCGAAAAGGCCCTTTGGCTGCGTTTGAAAACGATGCAAATATGTAGAGTGTAAAATGGTTCATATAAATTGCAAAGTTGGGTTAGAGTTTTGCACCAACAAATTGACCTTCTTACCAAACATACTTTTAGCTGTAATGGATGCAAACATGAATTTCAATAAAGCATATGCTTTTTTATCAAAAGCCCACTTGAATGCAAATTTACTTCTTTTTTATTGATGTACTTTTACATCTTATTATCAATGTAAATATGCATTGGTTTATCATTTGTCAATGCATAAATGTAATGTTGCCAAATACAATCAAAAGTGAACCAAAGTGCAAATTTACCCTGAATCGGGATTTACACTCCATTTGCATCGTTTCCAAATGCAGCCAGACTCAGTTTGGAAGGAGTGCAAATACAAATATATAGAGTACAAATACATACAAAATAATACAAAATACAAGGTTTTGCATTCTACTTATTTGTATTTGTACTCCTTCCAAATGGAGCCTTGTGCAGAAGTATTATTCCTCAAAACAAACTTGTATCATTCCAAAGAAATTACAGCAGCAATTCAACCTTGGCATCTCTTTTGAAAAAGAAAATAACAAAAGAAGAAAAGTTTCTAGGTGAGGATAATCATCAACCCAAGTTAAGAAAGAAAACTTCTCAACAATTATCTTGCTAGTTGCATCATATGCCTTGGAAGCTACAGTTAATCTTAAGCTTTTCTTTATTTCCTTTTCTTTTCCAGTTCCTTGTTTTGGACAAAAATAGGTACGGTATCTCAGTTTCTGTAGAACATTTCCTGAACAGATATCTTGCATCATATGCCCTGAAAGTTACAGTTGCCTTGTTTTCTGTTTTCCTTTTTCTTTTTCAGTCCCAAGTTTGAGATGAAAAATGGGTAAATTTCAGCATTTTTACAGAACCACCATTTTCAACAATAAACTATAAAAAGAAAAAACTGAAATGGTAAGAATTAAATAGCAGCACTTCTGTGTTTTAGAAGCAAGAAAATATATACATATAATCCATATATATAGAAGCATGATTTGCTCAGTCTAGGTAGACAGATATCATATGCAGCATATTTTTATAGATAATGAAATGTCACACTAATTAGTATAGTCACAGAAATACTTCACTAAATTCCTAGTCATATGTTCTGAATAGAAACGCCTTGGTGAATTTAATCAACAAGGCATCCTCCATTGGACAAAACAAAAACATTAAAATTTTAATCACAAAGAGAGTCAAAGAACTACACAAATGTATCATTATTTCTCTGGACTTTTGTATGCTGGACTGAAATTGCAAGGATCAGCATCAATGAGCATCTTCACTACATCTCTCATTGTAGGACGCAGAGAAGGAAGCTTTTTAGTGCAGAGAATAGCAATCCTCAGTACCTTGATCATGTCATCTTCAACAGAGTTTGACACCTTATGATCAAGTATTTTAATGACATCATCCCGAGAATCAAGATGAGTAGAAACCCAATAAACAATGTCTTTTCCTTCTCCATACTCAAGTTCAATTGGACGTCTACCAGTTACTAATTCTAGCAGGACCACACCAAAACTGTATATATCACTCTTTTCAGTCACTTTGAGAGAATAAGCAAATTCTGAAAGACATAAAAGTAATTTACAGTAATAGTTAGTAACTCAGTGCATGTCTATATGGTTCAACATATTAGTCTACCTAATAATTCCTTCATCATTATAAATATGAAGGTTATGCATAAAAAAAAAGAAAAGGCAAACCATTACCCTAATCCCTATACAAGAGAAAAACATGAGAAAGGAACAAAATAGAGATTCTAGAACTAGATAACTATTAAGAAATAAGAATTCAGAATTTAAGTATTATGAATTTAGGTTGTTAGGAATAAGCTCCAAGCCCAACAACATGAGCAACACACAAATAACCTATTGCATTATCCATGCATAACAACCTCAAGTTGTTAAGTCATTGTAATAATAAAATTTCAAATGTTTGTTATCATACAAATATCTGTATATGATTTCATATAAATACAAGATATCAAGGAACTCATGAGTGGTTGAGTTGCCTGTCCATACTCTTTCTCTAATCAAGGTCACAAATAAAAGATCATTTATCAGTACCTGAAGGCAGGAAAAAAAGGAAAAGAGAAACTGGTTGTTATTGGTCAATGACAAAAAGTAATGTTTCTTTGAAAATATATACAGATATTAAAAAGATCACTACTCCATACATGATGGTTATTAAGCTTCCACTCACTTGGAAACAAGGATAGAATCTTGGCATTTGAATCATTGGATTTTTTGGAAAGTGTCTTAAAGCATACACATGGGAAGAATGCGGCTTTAGGCTTAGGGGAAGAAGCATTGCTATGGAGAAATTAAATCTCCTTAGCTATAACTGTAATTAATATGTTTCTCTTTACCCATGGAGTTAGGCGTCATGCTTAATCTCATAAAATCTTTGCATTTATCCTTTTGTTTCTTTTCTATTTGTTCTTTATTTTCCTGCAGTTTCATCAATCCCCAATATCAGCACACAATATTATTTCATATTGATACTATGGAGAAATTTCTCTTTGCAATTTTTTGGATGTCTTTTCATGTTTGTTCTCTCAATTAAACCTCCTTAGTAATCAGTGTAATTAAACTGTTGGTCTTTATCCATGGAGATAGGCATCCTTCTGCATCCCATAAAATCCTTCAACCTGTCCTTTTGTTTCTTTTCTATTTATTGTTTATTTTCCTGGTGTTTCATCAATCCCCAATATCATTCTTCTGCACAACAATACTATTTCATACTAATACTAGATGTGCCCACATTTAGTACCCATAAATAATACTGGACAAGAATGTTAAAGTTGAGCTAGGATTCCTAGGAATACTTGGTATGCTTGCAAAAACTTACTCAAGTCCTCAGGTCATCCACATTATATCCAAAACTAGCAACATAATTGTCTCTATATTAGAGTCCTCATGATACAACAAGTTTCTCCAATGTGATATTATTTTGCAGGCCTTGAATGCTAAATTACTCAAAAGTCTTGGAAAATGCAAGCCTACAAACCCTAGACGCAAAAGCAAGGTATACAAAGTGTACATAGGACCTAAATTGAGACATTCATCATTACCTAAAAAACATAGAAAACTCGTAAAATAATTCAGGAAATATATATACATATTTGAAAATAAAACAATTCAACAACTCAAATTGCAGAACACTGAATTGGCCCATCATTTGATCATTGCAAGTTATGGAGACGTTAGATGATTAATGAAAGTAAATGCAATAGATATTTGGAGATGCTAGATGATTGATTCTTATTAACAACAGGAACAAAAATCTTTGAAGAAAGAAACCAATAGAATGATGCAAAAGAAAATTTTCCTGAACAGAAACATTGAATAACCAAAAAATACATAGTTTTATGGCTTACCAGGAGCAATGTAACCATGAGTGCCAGCAAAACAACTAGAATCATTAGGAGACGCTGCTACAGTCTTGGCAATTCCAAAATCAGCAATCTTTGGTTCATAATCCTCATCAAGTAAAATGTTTGTAGACTTTATATCCCTATGAATAATAGCCGGTGAACAATCATGGTGAAGATATGCAATCCCCTTTGCAGCTCCAACAGCAATTTTGTACCGTTGCAGCCAATTTAATTCTGGATGTCCACCTTTGAATTGCCGCTGAAGAGCTTGAAACAAATTTCCATTTTCCATGTACTCAAAAACCAAAAAGTTCAAGCCCCCTCTCATCAAGCAAGCAAAGAGCTTCAGTATATTTCTATGTCTGATCTTCCCCAGAATCTCCATTTCTGCTGTCAACATTTTCATTTCTTTTCCCTTCCATAGTTGCTTCACAGCCACAGATCCCCCACTGGTCTTCAAATCCACTCGATAAACTTTTCCTGTACTTCCACTTCCAATTAAATTATCCTCATCCAAGTTGCATATTTCTTCTGCATCAAATTCTGCTTGGTGATAAGACTCAATTTTCCAATTTGGATCTTTTTCCTGACCCTCTTCAAGATCCTCTTCCTTGTAAGATTGGTTAAGCTTGAAATTTCTGTAACTCACAAACAATAAACCACCTATGAAAATAACCATGGCTGATACTACTATGAATATCAAAGCCAATTTATTTTCAAAAAGATTTTTGTGGTCATGGCTTATAATGCAAACAGCCATTTGGGAATTTATCTGATTCCTGATTCTTTCATCAGCACAAAGCCCCATATTGCCCAGAAATGCCTCATTTCCACCCATCACCAAAAGGTCAGAAGGAACCTTACCATATAACTGGTTTTCAGAAAAATCAATGGCACTTAGCTTCAACTTCTGTAGATTTTCTGGGATTACACCTGAAAGCTTGTTTTGTGAAAGATTCAGAGAATTCAAAGAGTTTAACTGGGAAAGTACTTCAGGGATATCACCATTAAGAGAATTCCTGGCAAGATTCAAGTCCACCAATCTGGTACACTTACCCAATTCTATTGGTATTGATCCTGTCAACAAGTTCTCCTCTAAATGCAGTGATGACAGTTGCTTTAAATCTCCAATTTGGGAAGGTATTGACCCAGAGAATGTATTATTATTTGCAGAGAACTTCCCTAACTGAGTAAGCTTACCAAGTTCTGGTGGGAGCAGACCTGAAAATTTATTGTTCCTTAACCACAATTCAGTTAAGCTAGTGGAAATCCCAATATCTAAAGATATTCCTCCACTAAAGCCATTATCTCCAAAATCTATGATATTTGCATTGGGTAATCCCCAAGTCCCATTAGAAATTGGCCCAGATAAGCGGTTCTTGTTGATCCTTAACCTCAGCAGTGACTTGCATTCAGCATATGTTTCTGGGAAGTACCCAGAGAAGTCATTATCCAAAGCAAGTAAGAACCTCAAGCTTTTATTTTGACATAAGAATCTGGGAAACCCACCAGAAAACTTATTCTCAGATATATCAATACTGGTGAGTGGAGAGAATCGACCAAAATTTGCTGGAAATTCTCCTGAAAATCTGTTCCTGTAAATAGAAAAGGACTCCAAATGTTGCATGTCTCCAAACCCTTGTGGAAGTTCTCCTGAAAAGTTGTTTTCATAAAGCTGAAAAATCGCCAAATTTTTCAGGGTGCCAATCTCAGGAGGCAATGTTCCAGACATATGGTTCATGGAGATGTCAAATTCACGCAAAAGGGTGAGCTTTGTAAGATCTGGAGGGATCTCACCAGTGAGATTGTTTGAGTAGAGCTCAATCTTTTTGAGGTTCAGCAAATTTGATATTGCTTTTGGAAACTCTCCAGTGAGATTGTTGGTTGAAAAATCCAATGTTTCAAGAGCTGTCAATTCTAAAATGGATTCTGGGATCTCCCCTATCAAATTAGACCCAGCCAAATAAAGAAATGTCAAGTTCTTCAAATTCCCAAGACTTCTGGGAATTTCACTCTCATCAAAGTCATTCTGGCCAAGAGAAAGCCAAGTCAAGCCCGTTAAATTCCCCACCCAACTCGGAAACCCACCAGAAAAGTAATTATCTTCCACGTCAAGAGCCTCCAAGCTCTGTAATTCAGACAAATCAGGCAGGGTTCCTGTGAGTTCATTACCGCTAAGATTGAGAAGTCTGAGATTTCTGCAACTGGTTATCTCAGAAGGAAGTTTCCCAGAAATTGAATTCGACGCGAGATTGAGGGTACTCAGACTCTCGAGCTTAGAGATGGAAGGAGATATCTCTCCCGAGAGGGATTTATTTTCAAGGGTGACATTTATAACCTGACCAGAATCGGGATCGCAAAAGATTCCGGTGAAATCACAGGGAGATTCAGAATCTCTCCAGCTCTCCAAATAGCCGAGGGGATCTTTCAACTGCTTTTTGAACTGGAGGAGGGCTTCTGTTTCAACCGTTATGGCCTTGGACGGCGGGAAGAGAGAAACGAAGACAAAAATCGCTATTATAAAACGGAGGCAAAGTGGGCATTGTGCCATTTTGAAAATTACCGAGGACAAATATGTCATTTAACTATTCGAACCTTCACGAGAACCTTTCTGACGAAAGACGACATGCTTCCCTTTCATCGGCATCGTTCTTAGTTTCTTAGAACTATTAACACCTGCACCAGACAAAAATCAATCAGAAACCGTAAAGGCATACACAGAAAAGAGAATATATTTTGACTAGATCGCCTGCCCCACTTTGCACGCCCCGCTGGCGCCCCACTGCCCACTATACTTTTTTATTTAGCTATGCAAGAACCAAAGGAATCCAGATTCCCTACCGCCCACACGGACACCGAGCAGGAATACCGAATATCAACTGATTTCGGATCATCTTAAAAAAAAAAAAAAAACTGATTTCGGATCATCTTAAAAAAAAACTGATTTTGGATCATCTTAAAAAAAAAAAAAAAAAAAACTGATTTCGGATCGGTTTCATATCGGCATGCACCTTTAACCGCTTTTTTTTTGTTTTTTAGGTCCTCACTATTTTTGAAATAAGTCAGACCCAAAATACTTAAGGGCAGTTTGATAAATCTTTTTAGGAAGATCTTTTGGTAGTTGACAGTCAAAAGATGCATTAAGCTTTTACATTAAGATCTGCCTAAAGCCCATTTGGTTAAAGTGTGTCTTTTCATACAAAAATTGAATAGAAAAAAAAAACACACTTACACACAAAAACTCTATTTGGAGCTTTCCAAAAAGTACACATTTTGGGCTTCGCATTTTACTGGCTAGATCTACCAAGAACCAAATGAGAAAAGACTCAATTATAATCTGCCGGACTTGTAAATAACTGACATACTACACGAAAAAGCACACCAAACAGAGCCTTAGGCTATATTTGATTTGAAGGAAAATGTAGAAAAATGAAAAAAAAGGATAAGAAAACCTATACAAGATTTGTAAAAATTTCCTTACCTTTCATTTCTTTTCCCTACTTTTTTCCTTTCTTTCCCTGTTTTATTGTAGGGGTGTATCAGAAAGTTACCAATGTTATATGCATCGGCTAATACACCTATATAAATGATGAAATTTATTCTAGGCCAAACCTAAACCCATGCATTCCTAATCTTAGGGGTACAAGTCGGATAGACTGGTCCTGGTTTAAGCTCAACCCAGACCCAAGGCTAAGAATTGAGTGTAATGCCTAAATCCAAACAAGCCAAGGGTCAAATTAAATTTGACCAACCCCAAACCTAATCCGTACTAATTTTAGTATACTCAGGTTGGGCTTAAGTCCCTAGGCCTAAGGTTTAAAGTATTGATACATATCGATCTGTATTGGCCCATATATATCATTCTAGGACCTCTCCAATATGCCCCTACAGTGGATGTAGGAGGGGTCTGACCAGTTCAGGGGAAAGAGGAACCTTAAACCAGCCTTCTAAACCGGTTTTGAAAAAGATTAAGAAAATAAAAAAAAAAAAAAGTATCGATTCGCCTGAGTATCAGACGCATCGATATTTTGAAGCTTGCCTAGGTCAGGTTTATGGGTCGGATTAAATTTACTCGATAACTAGGTCCAGATCCAGCACAAAGAAAGAAAACCCAAGCCCAACTTCTATCAAATTGTGAACTGATCAGTGAGCTCGGCTTAAACTCATCACAACAACGTGCAAAAAATTATTCGGGCTCAAGCCGATCCCTGAATAATCAACCAAATTAAATTAGGGTTGATAACTGGACAGAGTAAACCCGTCCGTTCAATGGTGGGCCCACTGTCCGGATCCTTGATCTGCAGTGCAGGCACCGAGTCACCGACGCTCCTGCAGTAGCCCACAATGGCCCATAGACCATGCACTTCGTCCTTGCAGAACAACGAATTCAAGCAGAGGCCCCACATGCTTTTTGAATCGTCAGAATGGAATCCATTTTTCATTTGGCACTAAGTCAGAGACCAATCCAATCCCTCAATCCTCAAATACGACGCGTCGAATATCAAAGACTTTTCCTCTACAAATGTACGGCCAAGATCTGACCTTTCAAGAAAGAACCCAAGTAGAGTACTAATTCTGTCCGAATACGACTACGGCATAAACACCTTTCAACTCGTTGTTTTCTAGCATTTTCTGCTAGTTAGAGAACATAAATTGGTGCATATGCAACGCGTTACAGACAATATATGATCATGGAATGGTCTACTTTTTATGGACCCATTGTCTGTACGGGGTGAACGTCTGACAACACTTGCCAGGTGACACCTATATAGAAGATCTTTATCCACCATCTAAGGTTCAAAGTCCAAGCATGTTTCACAGAATCACTGAAACATTGATGAAATCGGACGGCTGAAAAATTATATTTTTGGAGTATGGATTAGGATCGCTCATTCAATGACGGAGGGTTTTGATCAACTTGAAACGTGGCACATTTCAGTCATGGGCCCCACCCTGCAACTACGGAATGGACCTCTAATAGGCTTTTACCCAGATAGCAAGCAAGAAGTAAGAACCATCACTAGGAACAAGATGGACTCACGAGATTGCTAAGCTGCAACGAGGGAAAAGAGGGGAAAAGGAATCATTCCATTACATTCGTAATATGGACAGATGAAGAAAAAATTTTCAGGAAAAAAACTGCAAATTTTCAGGGTTTATTTTTCCAACGACTTTCTCATTAAAAAAATCATGGTGACTTTCTTTAATGTTTCCTGAGAAACCAATCTGAACCCTGATCCTTCAAGGAACAAAAAACGATTCAGAGAAAAAAAAAACACTCACCTTTGAACTTGGTCGAATGGAGTGGACTGAATGATTCTCTCATTCAAACATGATACCCTCCCCTTTTTCTCCATCAAACCCAGAAAAATATATCAGAATGAAATCTCTACAGAAACCTACTTCTCAAGCACTGGGATAGAAAAAGAAAAACCCAAACATTTCTATGTCGATTTTTCAGCAAAAACTCGGAAATTGCTTCAGACTACTAAAGAAACTCTCCAATGGAAGAAAATAATTGGAAAACATTTTCAATCTGGATGGGGAGTTCTGGTCCTTACCGAAAACAAGCGACATGTGTGATTCCAAATCTCTCCAGCATCTTACTCCTTTTCGCCAGGAGATGGAATTTTCCTGAGCAAATCCAGCCTCGAGCTAGAAACTCAAAAAGGTTTTTATTCCTCGAAAGCTGAAATCTGTACACATCTGATTCTTCTTAAGGTGTTTCGAAGCAGGGTTTCGTAACGCTCGTTGGAAATCCGCTTTGAAATGCTAAATTACTCGGAAAAGCAACAAAAAGAGCGCCTTAAAATATCTCTCTTCGCAGTAACAGAAATTACAAACTTCGAGACGAGATACCGCGGATAATAGAGAAAAGAAATTAACCACTGGAGTGAAGCTCAAGAATCAAGAGAGACAACAGCTTCAGAGCTGCTCAGAAGAATTAAAAACCCATCGAAATTTCCAACAGTGGCCAGATTTTTTTTCCACGAGAAAAACCTGGAGAACTGCAAAGGGCGCCACTCAATTAATGTGGAATTTCCGGGAAAGGAAAAGATTTTACAACATGCCGACACCACCGATCCACCTCGAAGCGAAGGTGGTTGCTGGTGATTCAGTGATGGAGTTTAACAACCATTCGGTACTCCACAAATCATATATCACAATCGTCTACCTTCCCAGAAAATGCATGACCACGATCCCAGGGTCATATAAGTTTAAACTTACCGAACCAGCCGGTTGGGCCGATTTTTGGTTCACTCTTCATACCCAACCCAACATCCAGAATTCGTTCATACACGTGATTACTTGTTAAATGCACTCAAGCTCTTTGAGAGATATTCTCATCGTGTTTGAAGGAATATCATTTTAATGTTTTGCCCAATTTATTTATTATTGAGTTTATATGATGTTGAATGGTGCTTAATAGTACGCTCAGTTTGGAAAGAGTATAAATATAAATATATACAAAATAATACAAAATATAAGGTTTTGTACTTTTTATATTTACATTTGTATTCCTTTTAAACTGAGTCTTAGGCTCAATTTGAAAAGAGTATTTCGAAACTAAGACTTAACAATACTATTCAATAATATTTATCCTTCCAAACTGAGTACTAAACAGTATCTCTATTTTTTAGTTATTTAGGCTAAGTTTGGAAGGAGTACGTAGAATGCAAAACCTGTATCTATTTACATTGTAGATATTTGCACTTTGTACTCTTTTGACCTAAACAGATTAACAGATAAACGGGCTTCTTAAGAAACAGCTAAACCAGCTCTTTTTCTGATCAAAATAACTGCTTGTATACATAAAACGTTCAATAGAAATTTTTTGTGCTTTTCATAAACAGAGATTTTGATACAAAAAGACCTGTAAAGCTTTAACGTTTTCCAGACTGACTTTTAGCTTTCCCAACATAAAAAGCACAGCAAAAAATACCATTGGAGAACACTTCAAAAGCAGGCTGAATTCCGTTTGAACCGGTTCATGACTGATTTGATTTCAAATTGATAGTAAACTCAAATCGTATTTATCCATATGTCAAGTATTGGTGTCAAACGCAAGGTGCCAATGGTTGATAAGGACTCTTGTAGTGGAGACTTGGGATCAAATCGCACCTGTTACAGGGTGGTTATGGATAGGAGAATGTGTTATGCAACGTTTTCGAATCGTTGTTGACCCGAATGGTCGGAACGTTCGGCCTGGGAATCGTCCAGGCAATCGGTTCCGTTTTACCCAAAATCCAAAATCTGGTAAAAAATCATTGAAAAAGTCAATAAACCGTTGACCCAAAAGATCAAATCATCGACTCATTCAATGATTTTTGACCTTTTTTATTTTTTAATTTTTTTAATTTTACTATTAAAATGATTCATCTATTTGAACCGGACAGTTGGACCGTTAATCCAAAAACTGGTGGGCTGAACTGTTCTGTTTCTACGTTGTTCTTTAAAACATTGGTGCTATCCCATTGTGTAGCCCTTCAAAAATATTGAAAAACAAAACAAAAAAAAAGGAATGGTGCCAAATTATATCGATAGGTCAATTTAGGGTCTCTCAAATAATGATTATTTTTTTATTTATCAAAAAAATAATGATTATTTTTGCAACATATATCTTCATTTTCTCCTCTTCCATCTTCTTTTATCTAATCATTCGCAGTTTCTAGTGGGATTGTCTATGTCTCACTTGTGGGGTTAATTTCGACCGATCACGTGTGGATCGGCCCCAACGGGCCGACTTACATCGAACCACCTGTGGCCATGTATTAGTCAAAACCATGGAAACGAGACAATTTTGCAGCCTGATGTTGCCCACACAATTCTGCAACCTGTTGCCCATACTTGTAGCTCCGATCGGTTGGACATAAAATGGAGGAAAAAAAAGTAATTTCCTAAAATTGCTTTTTTTATCTTATTTCCTAAAATTGCCATTTTTGCATTATTTGGTTACACTTATACATAAAGTTGCTCAGCAAGTGACAATGGTTTTTGTTTTATTTGTTTTTATTTTGAAAAAAATAAGTAAATTTTGTTTCAAAAATATTTAATTCATGTTTTTGGTACCATAAAAATAATGGTTTAGAATAAAACAAATTTTGTAAATAAAAGATATATAATTTATGAAACATAATATTAAATAGTTATATGAAAACACTAAGGATACATTATTATTCCCTTTTTACAGTTTACAAAAAGACTATTGTTCGCTTAGAGGGGATAATGGGCTTATGGGCATGAGTTTTATGAGTTTCATTGTATGCCAAATTTATTTTATTTTTTTTGAAAAAAATATAGGATCATATCATTTTTCTCAAACCCCATTTATATGATCTATACGAGACAAATATGACATGAGACAATAATTACTGGTCCAACCCATTGTTGAACCGGATTTAAAGAATGTCAGTCCGGTTCAGAAGGTGCAGTACTGGTCCCCCGGGAAAAGGCTATCCAAACACTACATATTTATTCCTTCTTGTAATACAATTATGATTTTACATTGACTCAACATAGCTCCAGTCGCACTAGACCAGTATCTCAGCACCCACTAAGCAATAATCGGTGAAAATGATATCCAGAGTTGACGAGATGTTCTGGTCCATGCACAATCGTAGTGGCTCACAAAACATTTTCAAAATTTTACTATTTTTCTGAAAAAACGATTTTACCCTTTTGAAGTTCCTTAATACCAAACCTGTGTCTTCAAGAAAATTGGGTACTTTAATTTTGATGATGGCCTCGCCATCCTATTATTTAATTTTAGGGTAAATTTATGATGCCGATTAGGCATCCAACGAGTTTTAACCAATGAATCCCCATGAGTTTTGGTCAATAGCTTCTAAATGCTATCATTTATGCTGATTGATTTTGGAAGTATTCTATAGTGTGGATAAAAAATTGAGTGGTATATTCTTAATTATATCACACCCATATATAAGTATGGCTGAGAATACACCATACAACAACACAATAGGCATTTTGTAATGTGGACCAACATAGGTGTCTGAACCACACTACACCCATATAGGTGTAGATCTGTAGGGTGTGGTATGGTGTGGTTTGGGCCACACCTTGTGTTTTGATTCCATGTAGATATACAATGTGAGATAATCTAGGACATCGTCGATGAAGAGTAATATATTTTTTTCTTAAATTTTTAAGTAAAATACAGATTAATTTAATATGTGATCAAATTAACCATAATTTATATGAATTAATAAAAAATAAAATTCCTACTTCTAATACCAATTAATAATTTGTAGTGGTAAGATAAATATTATTAATTAAATATAAAACAAATAATTAAAAAATATTGTATGAATTAACATACTTGCGAAGTACCAGATAAAGAAAATAGAAGAGCATGTGGCATGATTCTAAGCTCGAATTAATTAGTGTGACCGATATTTTTGAGTGTGGTGTAATCCACACCACGAGATAATGGATTTCAAACCACACTACATAATAATCGAGTGCATCAAAGTGGTATGATGTGATTTAAAACCCACTATCTCGTGAATTGACTACCCTACCGAATGCCACCGTTAAGAGTTTTTTCAGTGTCATGCTTTTGGTTTTTATAAGGTTTAAAGTTAGACAGACATATTGATATATATAAGCTGATATGATTTTAATTGTATGCTGCCTATTCAAGAACCATACGTAGTTTTTAGACCGAGTTCTTTGAGTCACATGGCATGGGTGGAATAACAATTTCGGTGCTACTCCACGGATATCTATAGTATTAGCCGATTTAATAAAATCAGTATTTTTTAAGTATCCATGACATTTATATTAGTTTTCTAATTAAGATATATATGCATCTTTTAATTTTTTTGTCATATTTCAATATTTTCCCAAGTGTATTTTAGACGTGTCTTCTGGGCTCTGGCGGTTCATAAGCCATTAAAAGGTATATTTTTTTTATGTATTTATATATACTTTAATATGGTCAGTTAAGCTTCCGATTTAATGTTATTCATGTAATTTTGGGATTATAAAGTATTTTTAAGCCCCAAAGCTGATTCCAGTTAACTCAGCTTACTGGGATAGAATAAAATCTCGAGGGAGGGACCTAGTCCAGCACCATTGGTTACATATTCCAAAATTTGCAAAAGAAAAAGATGAACAACTTTATTTCAGTTCCCTTGTAACATAATTTCTCGAGATAGCATCAAGATGCTTGAGACTTGGCATCGACAGCAACTTGGTGATGACTATGGAGTCTCCTACGAGAATAAAATCTTAATGCATTTATCAATGTTTCGAGAACTGGATCGGACATTGATCCGGTAAAGGCAGAGATTCACGGGTTAGAGATTTGATCGAGGTTGAACCGGAGGTTCGAATCATGCTGATATAATAAATTATATATCGAATTTTCAAAGTTTAAGAGAATATGTCCACAATGGAAACAAATACATCTATAAACAAAGTTTAAGACTCAATCCTAACAAATTAAATAGTATAAAATTATAAATTAAACACAATTTTTTATCCTAATTCCTAAATCACAATATTTAATTATTAATTTATTTCTACAAAATTCAAAATATGATATCAATTTATTGAAATTTAAATTTCATTGTTTTTGTATTTCTGTTCCGAGCTTTGAAGGGGGCTTAGACTAACCTGGAACTGAACAAGTAGGTGGGTTGTCTTGTCTATTGTGTAAGAATTTGGTGGATTAAAAGGCTAAAATAAAGACTAATCGAATTTGAGCAAACATGTAAACAACACTAATGAATGTTAACAAATTTTTGAATTCAGAAATTAAAAAATAAATATTTAAAATTTAAAATAAAATAAACTGCTAAAGATTGCAGAAACAGGTGTCTGGCGGTGAGAGGAAGAGGAGGAGAAGGAGAAGGAAAGAGGAGAAGAGAGAACCACTATCACACAGTGGCGGTGAACAAACCATCACCCTAGAGAAAGAGGAGGAAGAGGAGGAGAGCAAATGACCAATGGAGTTGAAGGGATACGATCGATGAACAGACCACCGGCAAGAAGGAGGAGGAGGAGGAGGCGGAGGAGGAAGAGGAGAGAGAGAGTACCTAGCGTCGTTGGCTATTGCTTGAGGCGGTTGACAGCGAGGCAACGAGTTGCAACTATTGCTAGTGGTGGAGGAGGAGATATTCGATCATGGTTGGAGTTCGAACGAAAGAGAATGAGGGACGAGGGTTTTGGGAATTTTGATTTGGTTTAGGTTTGTAAATTAAGAACTTAAGTTTTGTTTGGTTAAATTTTGCATTTTTTGTCCTTTTGTGATAAAAATTGGGGTGTAATAAAAATCAGCCGATTATGCAAAACTGGGACTGGTTCACCGGTTTCTAAATTGAACTGGATGGGTGGACAGTTTTTTACGGGTTTGGGGGTATGTCTGAACCAGTGAGGGGTCTGGGTCATGGTTCAACCAGTTCAACCAGCCAGTCGGTCTGGTTTTCAAAACATTGACATTTATACATTGAGTTCATGGGATATTAAGATTCCTTCTAATAAGGCATTGGCTCCTGTTTCTTTGGGCTGACAAAGATCTGTTTGGTTTAAATTGTCGTAAGACATTTCTAATAACCACTGACCACTCTATGGCAGCAGTGTTTAGGGATGTTCAACAAAAATCCAAAAGTGAGTTACCAAAAAAAGAAAAAACAAAACAAAAATTCAAAAATCAAACCGAAAAATCTGATTAATGCTCGGTTTGGTTTCAATTAACCTAAAAGAAAAACTGATAGTTAATCAAATGGATCGGTATATACATACATATATATATTGTTTATATATATATATATTAAATAAATTGTTTATATTTATAATATTTATAATATAATATATATTATTTATATATATGTATATATTGTATTTGTATTATATATTTTTATAATATATTGAAAATATAAAAAATTGAGAAACCAAAAAAAGAACCAATTAAAAACTGAATCAATCAACCGATTAATCAATTGGTTTTGATTCACAATTTTTCAAAAACCAGTATTAAAGTTGCAAGTTCGTTTGATTAACCGACCATCCTCAAAGCATTTTGCAACTGTGCATTGGAAACATCTAATGTACACTTTTATTAATCGGAATATATTCCCATGCATGATTGCGAATGGCTGTGAATATGGTGTGGGAACGTTTTAATGAATACTGAATTCAAATTCTTTATTCTGTAACTAAAAAAAATCTATTTATGCTAAAAAACTGAAATAATAAATTATTAAAATATAAGGGACAAAAAATACCCGGTAGCAAACAACCTCTTAATTCACTTTTGTCTCCACTCTCAGTCTCTACAGAGACGTTACCTGTTGCCGTCCCAAAAAGTGATTTTCCTTATATCTAACGAGAGAGAGAATTTGATGCCAATAATTTGCGTGGTATATGTTTATAACTGATAAACGTGAGCTGTAAGTAATGCATAACCAGTACAGCTTTCGTCAGCTTGTGAGTATTTTATTTATTTGCTTTATTAGGGAATTAATAATAAAATAAAATATACTGGTACATTAATGAGACAGTTGGTATTATTAGTATGAAAGGGGTAATAAATGTCTTATAAATAAAGTATTCTTTTTCTTTTTCTTTTTTTTTTTTTCTTATTAAGGTGTACTTATGTAGTGATAGTCCCTTTCTTAATGATTAAGATGTGAGAAGGATGGGGCCTACCATTAAATTATAGGTAAGTGTTATCCGCTTTTGCAACATTAAGACCAAAAAAGGATAGAGTATTGTCGGACCACTGGATTTAACTCCTTGTATTTGTCGTAAAACCATTGGATTATTAGGTGTATTATTAATCGAATAGTTCAGGTTTCATTTTTTTGAGAAGTGCAGAATTTTGAAATTACAGTCCTTATAATATATTAATAGCCCCCTTATAAACTGCATTCTGCTTGTGGATTTACCATAATTCATGGTTAAGATTCATTCCACTTGTACAATGGGGCTAAGAATTTTGAGGTAACAGTCATTTTTCCTTTTTTTTAGAGAGGGGTGGGGGGAGGTAAGTAAAAAATTTTAGGAAAAATCCCATTTTAGTAGCCTAAACTTTGGGGGTGGTGTCAAGTTAGTATCCAAACATTCAAACGTGTCACTACAGTACCTAAACTTTCAAAAAGTGTCAAGTTGGTCCCTGTGTTAACTGACCGTCAATTATTTGTTGAAAATGTCAAAACTATCATTCAAAAGAAGACATTGTTCATTGTCTTCTACCTTGAGACTGAACCGGTTGAGGTGTTTAAGATTCTAAACTAATGAAGTCATTGTCTTCTACCTTTAGATCTGAAACACATTCTTGTCTAATTATGTCTTTGCTTTCAGTTATTGTTTCCCTCTATTATATTTCATGTTTTTACTCTCTTTTTCTTTGAAGATAAATAGTTCATTCTCAAGGTAGAAGACAATGAACAATGTCTTCTTTTGAAGGGTAGTTTTGACATTTTCAACAGATAACTGACGGTCGGTTAACGGCAAGAACCAACTTGACACTTGATGGTGCGCAATCCGGTTACTCCTACCTGGCACTCGCGTGGCTCCTGAGAGGTACCTGAGATGGAGAAGATGAGGAATCCCCGGGGGCTTGCCCGGCGTAAACACTTCGATGCTTAAGTTAGAGTTCTGTGAAAGATGCAAAGAGAGGAAGAAAGCTAAGAGTGCAAATAGCGCGAGTATCAGAAAGTTACCTTTGTTCTTTGGGATTGGGCTACTTATAACATAACTCTGTTGAATCAGGCCCACTAGCCTCTGACAAGGCGGGCATAACCGCCACTGTCGTCCTGCCGCAGTCGTTACAGCCAGGGCTGAGGTGGCATGCGCGGGGCCGTCGTTGCAGGGTACGTACCTGTCAGATGTAAGACACCCTCCAAAGGTGGCAGGCACAACACTATCTGACGAGAGACGTGGTTGCAGTCTCCAAGTTTGTCAAGTATGGTGGTCGGGCAGGAGACCTTCCTGCGATATGCCGAACTGCTCTTTCGCAAGCTACCCTGTACCGAGTTATCCTGCAAGTGGCGAGCTGCCTGTGGAAAGCTACACCGAGCTGTTGAAAGAATGGTAGGATCCATCTAATGGACGCCAAAAAGGTTGCGGAATGGGTGGGTGAATTTCAAATTTTTTTCCTACCTTCTCCCAACTGGGAATCACATTCCCTAAATTTAGAATACAATATTCAAGGTTCCTACTTGAACCATAATCGAACCAGATCTGAACCAAAAGCAAAAGGGAGGAATATACCTGATCCGGAGAAGCAGTATCTCCCAAAGTTGGTGTTCACGCCCAAAGAATACACCAAGATCCGTTCTTGCTGAAGATGACACAGCTGTGGGTGGAACGGAACCAGCAGAGTGCGTCCTACACACTGGATCCTTTGCAAGAACCCTCTGGAAACTCTAAACACTGAATCTTTTCAGTCTTTCTTGCAAGACTGATGTCAAGAACTGATTTATTGACTTCCTATTGCTGCAAAGATCAAATCTTGCAGCAGGGAATGGCGGCGACTGGAGGAGAACTCCTGGGATGAAGATGGCTGAACTGCTTCTCTTCTCTCTGAAGTTTTTGTGAGATCTAATCTCTATTCGTAGGATGTATCTTTGCACACAAAACCCTGGTTTGAAATCTGATGTATTTTTCTCAGGGTTTCTCCTCTTTTCTTCTTGATTAAGAAACCTCCTAATTAAGAGTTATCCCAATCCAAATCAGTATTTGGATAGGGGATTATCTTAATCCTATCTGCAGATTAAGTTAGCTTACTCCTGATCTTAGTTACCAGATTCAAATCTAATTTGAAATTGGTCTCCTAGAGTGGATAAGGTTAAAGGCCCAATCCTTT
>NW_010729521.1:0-43845 GCF_000365185.1 Nelumbo nucifera | reverse complement strand
AGCAGAGCCTCTCTTACTTTGGCTAAGTAAGCAACCATGGTTGGTTTGCGAGCTTCGTAATCTCCTGTGACTTGGTTGACTACGAGCTGGGAATCACTGCAGATGACGATGTGCTTGGCTTTTACTTCTCTGGCTAAAGCTAGTCCAACTATCAATGCTTCGTATTCCGCTTCATTGTTGGATGCCGTGAACTCGAAGCGTAGTGCGTACTCCAATTTCGTGCAACTTGGGCCATGCAGAACTATTCCGGCTCCGCTGCCCTGTTGGTTTGAGGAGCCATCTATGTGAAGGATCCAAGGCTCCTTATCCCAGTTCGCGCTTGGCCTAACTAGGAGTGATGCCACACTGGCTGCTACATCACGGGGCCCGGACTCAACTGGCCTAGGAGCTCCGGCCTCGCCCAGACTGGGGGCCTCGTGCTCAACTGGCCTGGGGACTTCGGAGCTGAAAGTGCACTCAACAATGAAATCTGCTAAGGCTTGGGCCTTAATAGCAGTTCGTGGCTTGTATTGGAGGTCGTACTTGCTGAGCTCAACGGCCCACTTCGTCAATCGACCAGAGACCTCGGGCTTNTTGTCTCTGCTCCCTGCAATACTTTACTAACATAATAGATGGGTCGTTGGACCCGATCTACTTTCTTTATCAATACCGAGCTGACCACTTCGTCACTTGCCGAGAGGTACAACTCTAAAACATCACCCTCTTCGGGCCGGGTTAAGATTGGCACACTAGCGAGGTATTTCTTGAGCTCGTCAAACGCAAGCTGGCAGTCTTGGGTCCATTCGAACCCTTTGCTTTTAATTGCCTTAAAGAAAGGCAGACAACGGTCCGCTGACTTGGACATAAAGCGGCTCAGGGCGGCTATGCGGCCATTCAACCTCTGAATGGCAGACGAACTGCTAGATGAGTTCCATGGGTCTCAATATTTCTCTAAACTGGATCTTAGGTCAGGCTACTTCCAGGTCCGGATGGCCTCCGGGGATGTGGAAAAAATATCCCTCCAAACGCATCATGACCACTTTGAATTCCTGGTCATGCCTTTTGGTCTCACCAATGCTCCATCCACATTTCAGGCCTTGATGAACGAGGTATTTCAACCCCACCTCCGCAGGTTCGTCCTAGTATTTTTTGACGACATCCTGATTTACAGTACATCATGGGTGGAGCACGTTCGTCACCTACGGACGGTTCTGGAGCTGCTACACCAACATAAGCTCTTCCTAAAACGAACCAAATGTTCTTTCGGAGAGCAACATGTCCTTTATCTAGGACATATAATCAACAGGGAAGGAGTCTCGGTAGATGACTCCAAGATTCAGGCCATTCGGGAATGGCCCAAGCCTCAGTCCACTAGGGCTCTCCGCAGGTTCTTAGGACTCACCGGATACTACCGCAAGTTTGTAAGGGATTACGGACTCCTGGCTGCCCCATTAACCAAGATGTTAAAGAAGAATGCATTTCAGTGGTATGAAGCAGGGGACACCGCCTTCACAAACTTAAGAGATGCACTCTCCTCTACCCCAATGTTGCAACAACCAAACTTTAACCAGGAATTTACGGTTGAGTGTGATGCTTGTGGTATAGGCATTGACACAATGCTGCAACAGCAAGAGCACCCCATCGACACAGGAATTTACGGTTGAGTGTGATGCTTCAGCCGTAAGCTAGCGGACCGACACCTAAAGCTACCAGCCTACGAGCGTGAATTGATCGGGCTTGCCAAAGCCATCCAACACTGGAGGCCATATTTTTGGGGTAGACCCTTCGTCGTCAAGACAGACCATTACAGTCTCAAGTACCTTCTAGAGCAGCGGCTTACTACTCCACCCCAATAGCACTGGGCAAGTAAACTGCTAAGGTTTGACTTCCGCGTAGACCACAAGGCAGGGGCTACAAACCGGGCCGCAGATGCACTGTCTAGGTGTGATGAAGACACGATACACCTTTGCGCGATCTCCCAGCCCCGTGTTACCCTATTGGAGAACCTAAGGAGCGTATTGCCCCAATCATCAACATGGTGGGATCTGGTGCAAGAATTACAGTCAGGAATAACCAACCCGAACTGGTCCATCCACGAGGGACTTGTGCTATACAAAGGGAAGGTATATCCCTCGACAGATTGTCCATTGATTCCAGCCATCATCGTCAGCATCCATAATGCCACCCACGAAGGGGTTCCGAAGGAGTTGCACCGCGTCCGCGCAGATTTTCATTGGCATGGTATGCGCAGCTCGATTAGGGATTTCATCCAGAACTGCTCCATATGTCAGCAACAAAAATGGGAGAATTTAATCCGGTAGGCCGCCTGCAGCCTCTCTCACTCCCAACACAGATGTGGGCCGATATCTCCATGGACTTCATTGAAGGCTTGCCTAAAGTCGGAGGGAAATCAATCTTATTCATAGTGGTGGATCGCTTCTCCAAGTATGCTCATTTCATTCCGTTGTCCCACCCATACAACGCAGTTTCTGTGGCCCACGCCTTCTTCACACACATTTTCTGCCTGCATGGGCTGCTCGAGTCCATCATCAGTGACAGGGACACAGTCTTCACCAGCACCTTCTGGAAGGAGCTGTTCCGATTACAGGGCACGACCCTAGCTTTTTCCTCCGCCTACCATCCACAAACAGACGGGCAAACGGAGGTTGTCAACCGTACCATAGAGATGTACCTCCTCTGTTTCGTAGGTGACCAACCACAACGCTGGGTGGATTGCCTTCCTTGGGTCGAATACTGTTATAACACGTCCTACCACTCCTCCCTTGGCATGACTCCCTTCCGGGTTGTGTATGGCCGAGACCCTCCCCGTCTTTTATCTTACAAACCTGGTTCAACACGGTTGGAAGAAGTAGATCATAGCCTCCAAGACCGCGACGCCCTCCTGACCGAAGTCTCCTTACGCTTATAGCAGGCATAGGCGCGCATGAAGCAAGCCTACGATCAGCACCACCACGAAGTCACCTTCGACCTAGGACAGTTCGTTTGGCTAAAGCTCCAACCCTACCGACAGTTCTCCCTCAGGCGTCGAGGCCCCCCAAGCTAGCCCCAAAATTTTACGGGCCCTTCAAGGTTCTATGAAAGATCAGGAAGGTTGCCTATCAACTCGAGCTACCGGAGCACAAAAGAATCCATGGCATCTTCCATGTGTCCCTACTGAAGCCTTTTACAGGGACTCCCCCTAACCAGGTGCCTTCTCTACCCCCTCTAAAGAATGGCAGACCCATCCTCCAACCTCGAGCTCTTGTCTGGTCACGCATCAATCAGGGTACGTTCGAGGTTCTCGTGGAATGGGACGGACTACCATCAGCTGTGGCCACCTGGATTTCCTGAACCAAACTTCACAATGCCTACCCAGATCCTCAAGCTCGTTGTCCAGGAGGGGTGTGATGTTATGGACACACCGCCCGGCAGCACGCTGCGGCGCAGTCATAGGCAGCAGCCTGCACAATAGCACGCACCTCCCGGCAGCGCGCAACATGCACCGCACGGCAGCAGCACGGTGAGACGCGCACACCAGCCAACAACAGCAGTAGAGTGGGGCCCACACAACAGCTCACCAGGGTAGGCCCACACTTATCCTGCCACAACAGCTCTTCTCGCCAACCGCGAACTACACTTTCCCTTATCCCCTATCCTTAATAGGAGTTGAGTTATCCTTAGAAATAGGAAGTTAATTAGAAATAGGAGTTTGAGTTGCGATAAGAGAGGGATTATTCTAGTCGAATACAATAAGGAAACCCTCTTGTAACCTCCTATTTAAAGGAGCATGGAATTGGAATAAAGGATTGAATTTTCGATCAAGGAAAGAGCTTAGGAGAGTTAGGGTGATCTCTTGAACAAATCACCCCCTAGTTCGCCACAATAGGGTCAACATGCAAAGGGAAGGGCAAGGGAAGGCTAGAAGTTTTCCCCATGGACCACCTCGTGACGAGATCCTACGCCTAGGCCCATAACATTCCCCTTTTCTTTTTCTCTTTTCGGGGGCGCTCTCGCCCTTCTGGTTGATCTCCTCTTCCGTGGCAATGAACTTGTCCGCGAGCTTGAGGAATTCAGTTATGGTCGCCGACTGCTTGACAACCATGTGGCACTTGAATTCTTTGTGCATCATGCCCTTCTTGGCTGCTGCAAGGCGCACTACGGGGTCTAGGTGCGGTATCTACATGCATGCATCGTTGAACTGCTTGATATAGCCCCGGATGGACTCTCCCTCTCTATGGACTATGTTGAGAAGGCTTTCCTCAGTTCGCGGGCACCGCTTGCTGGTGACGAAGTGGGATGTGAAGGCTAGAGCGAATTGCGCCCAGCTTCTTATCGATCTGGGTGCCAGGTTTCGATACCATGTGCGGGCCGCTCCTCTGAAAGTGGTGGAGAAGGCCACGCACATGCAAGACTCATTGGTCCTCGCCAGGTGCATGTGTGACTGGAAACCGTCTACATAATCATTCGGGTCGAATGACCCGTCATACTTGTTGAGAGGGGGGAGCTTGAAGTCTTTGGGCATTGGAACAACTAGGAGCTCGGGAGACAGGGGGGACGGAACAGAAAGGAGGGGAGCTTTAACTTCACCCGAGCTTACCTCTTCCTTGCCTCTGAGCTCGAGCAGGTTGTGGTTGGTAGTTCGGCGAGCTCGGTGGTGGCGTCTTTGCTTCTTGGCGGGCTCTGCATTGGTGCTGCTCACCTCCGTACTGTTAGGAATAGTTTGTGCAGGAAGCAACTTGGGCTGCTGGTGATGGCTGCGGACAGAGGGGTTCTGCTTAGAGTCTGCAGTCAGGATCTCAAACCGGTTCTCCAGAAGCGGGGCTTCGAATTTTGATTGCTGAGGTGACGTAGACCTGGCGAGTTGGGGTCCTCCCGGCCTGACTGCCCGCGGCGAGACCGGAGTGGCTGGTCTTTCCTTTCTGCCGCGGAAGGAGGCTTGGCTCTTAGGGGGGTTCTGGTAAGCCTCTTCTTGGCGAGAAGGGCATTCATCCTGGAAGCGGGACCTAGCTTGCCGTGAGGCTGGGTGCCGAGGAGGGAGATGAGGCTGAGGCAGTTAAGGGAACTACTGCTGATAGTGATACTGAGAGACGTGATGCAGCACTTGCTGCTGGTAAAGCTGGTGTTGCTGAAGCTACTACACTTGGGCTTGCAGGGCCCGCATGCACTGCATCAAATCATCAAGTTGGTTCTGGCTAGTTGCCTGAGGGACAACAGTTGGTTCAGCAAAGGTTGTCTCAACAGAGGGGGGAAGGGGAACACTCACAGGCGCCACTGCTCGTGGCATGTTCAGGCTAGGGACTCCGTCCACCGAAAGGGGAATGGTGAACTGCCCAATGCAGACCACGGGGACCTGGGATTGTTCCCTAGTGATGTCCATCTCCATGCTACGTCCGACGTTGCTTGAAGAAGCCATGGGTGCTGAGTTTTCAGAAAGGAAGGAACTGTGAAAGCTTAGAACGCAGTTTTTGTGGCCCACGCCTTCTTCACACACATTTTCCGCCTGCATGGGCTGCCCGAGTCCATCGTCAGTGACAGGGACGCAGTCTTCACCAGCACCTTTTGGAAGGAGCTTTTCCGATTACAGGGCACAACCCTAGCTTTTTCCTCCGCCTACCATCCACAAATAGGCAGGCAAACGGAGGTTGTCAACCGTACCATAGAGATGTACCTCCGCTGTTTCGTAGGTGACCAACCACAACGCTGGGTGGATTGCCTTCCTTGGGCCGAATACTGTTATAACACGTCCTACCACTCCTCCCTTGGCATGACTCCCTTCCGGGTTGTGTATGGCCGAGACCCTCCCCGTCTTTTATCTTACAAACCCGGTTCAACACGGTTGGAAGAAGTAGATCGCAGCCTCCATGACCGCGACGCCCTCCTGGCCGAAGTCTCCTTACGGTTACAGCAGGCATAGGCGTGCATGAAGCAAGCCTACGATCAGCACCACCGTGAAGTCACCTTCGAGCCAAGACAGTTCGTTTGGCTGAAGCTCCAACCCTACCGGCAGCTCTCCCTCAGGCGTCGAGGCCCCTCCAAGCTAGCCCCAAAATTTTACGGGCCCTTCAAGGTTCTACGGCAGATCAGGAAGGTTGTTTATCAACTCGAGTACCGGAGCACAGAAGAATCCATGACATCTTCCATGTGTCCCTACTGAAGTCTTTTACAGGGACTCCCCCTAATCACGTGCCTTCTCTACCCCCTCTAAAGGACGGCAGACCCATCCTCCAACCTCGAGCTCTTGTCCGGTCACGCATAAATCAGGGTACCTTCGAGGTTCTCGTGGAATGGGACGGACTACCATCAGCTGTGGCCACTTGGATTCCCTGGACTGAACTTCACAACACCTACCCCGATCTCGAGCTTGAGGACAAGCTCGTTGTCCAGGAGGGGTGTGATGTTATGGACACACCGCCCGGTAGCGCGCTGCGGCGCAGTCATAGGCAGTAGCCCGCACAACAGCACGCACCGCCTGACAACGCGCAACACGCACTGCACGGCAGCAACACTGTGAGACGCACACACCAGCCGACAGCAGCAGTAGAGTGGGGCCCACACGACAGCTCATCAGGGTAGGCCCACACTTATCCTGCCACGACAGCTCTGCTCGCCAACCGCGAACTACACTTTCCCTTATCCCCTATCCTTAATAGGAGTTGAGTTATCCTTAGAAATAGGAAGTTAATTAGAAATAGGAGTTTAAGTTGCGGTAAGAGAGGGATTATTCTAGCCGAATACAATAAGGAAACCCTCTTGTAACCTCCTATTTAAAGGAGCTTGGAATTGGAATAAAGGATTGAATTTTCGATCAGGGAAAGAGCTTAGGAGAGTTAGGGTGATCTCTTGAACAAACCAGCCCCTAGTTCGCCACAATAGGGTCAACATGCAAAGGGAAGGCAAGGGAAGGCTAGGAGTTTTCCTCGTGGACCACCCCGTGATGAGATCCTACGCCCAGACCCATAACATTCCCCTTCTCTTTTTCTCTTTTCGGGGGCGCTCTCGCCCTTCTGGTTGTTCTCCTCTTCTGTGGCTATTAACCTGTCCGCGAGCTTGAGGAATTCAGTTATGGTCGCCGGCTGGTTGACAACCATGTGCCACTTGAATTTTTGTGCATCACGCCCTTCTTAGCTGCTGCAAGGCACACTACAGTGTCTAGGCACGGTATCTGCATGCATGCATCATTGAACCGCTTGATATAGCCCCCGATGGACTCTCCCTCTCTCTGGACTGTGTTGAGAAGGCTTTCCTCAGTTTGCGGGCACCGCTTGTTGGTGACGAAGTGGGACGTGAAGGCTTGCGCGAACTATGCCCAACTTCTTATCGATTCAGGTGCCAGGTTTCGATACCATGTGCAGGCCGCTCCTCTGAAAGTGGTGGAGAAGGCCACGCACATGCAAGACTCATTGGCCCTCGCTAGGTGAATGTGTGACTGGAAACCATCTACATGATCATTCGGGTCGAATGACCCGTCATACTTGTCGAGAGGGGGGAGCTTGGTGTCTTTGGGCATTGGAACAACTAGGAGCTCGGGAGACAGGGGGGATGGAACAGAAAGGAGGGGAGCTTTAACTTCACTTGAGCTTACCTCTTCCCTGCCTCTGAGCTCGGGCAGGTTGTGGGTGGTAGTTCGGCGAGCTCGGCGGCGGCGTCTTTGCTTCTTGGCGGGCTCTGCATTGGTGTTGCTCACCTCCGTACTGTCAAGAATAGTTTGTGCAGGAAGCAACTCGGGCTGCTGGTGATGGCTGCGGACAGAGGGGTTCTGCCTAGAGTATGTAGCCAAGATCTCAAACTGGTTCTCCAGAAGCGGGGCTTCGAATTTTGATTGTTGAGGTGACGTAGACCTGGCGAGCTGGGGTCCTCCCGGCCTGACTGCCCGCGGCGAGACCGAAGTGGCTGGTCTTTCCTTTCTGCTGCGGGAGGAGGCTTGGCTCTTAGGGGGGTTCTGGTAAGCCTCTTCTTGGCGAGAAGGGCGTCCATCCTGGCAGCGGGACCTAGCTTGCCGTGAGGCTGGGTGCCGAGGAGGGAGCTGAGGCTGAGGCAGTTGAGGGAACTATTGCTGATAGTGATACTGAGAGACGTGATGCAGCACTTGCTGCTGGTAAAGCTGGTGTTGCTCAAGCTGCTGCACTTGGGCTTGCATGGCCCGCATGCACTGCATCAAATCATCAAGTTGGTTCTGGCTAGTTGCCAGAGGGACAATAGTTGGTTCAGCAAAGGTTGTCTCAACAGAGGGGGGGAAGGGGAGCACTCACAGGCGCCACTGCTCGTGGCATGTTCAGGCTAGGGTCTCCGTCCACCGAAAGGGGAATGGTGAACTGCCCAATGCAGACCACGAGGACCTGGGGTTGTTCCCTAGTGATGTCCATCTCCATGCTGCGTCTGGCGTTGCTTGAAGAAGCCATGGGTGCTGAGTTTTCAGAAAGGAAGGAACTGTGAAAGCTTAGAGGAAGGCTTTTAGAAGCGTTTCACATAGACGGTGCCAAATGATGGTGTGCAATCTGGTCACTCCTAGCTGGCACTCGCGTGGCTCCTGAGAGGTACCTGTGATGGAGAAGATGAAGAATCCCCGGGGGCTTGCCCGGCGGGAACACTCCGATGCTTAAGTTAGAGTTCTGTAAAAGATGCAAAGAGAGGAAGAAAGTTAAGAGTGCAGATAGCGCGAGTATCAGAAAGTTACCTCTGTTCTTTGGGATTGGGCTACTTATAACAGAACTCTGTTGAATCAGGCCCACTAGCCTCTGACAGGGCAGGTATAACCGCCACTGTTGTCCTGCCGCAGCCATTACAGCCAGGGCTGAGGTGGCACGCACGGGGCCATCGTTGTAGGGTACGTACCTGTCAGATTTAAGACACCCTCCAAAGTTGGCGGGCACAACATTGTCTGACGAGAGACGTGGTTGCAGTCTCCAGGTTTGTCAGGTACGGTGGTCGGGCAGGAGACCTTTCTGCGATATGCCAAACTGCTCTTTCGCGAGCTACCCTGTACTGAGCTATCCTGTAAGTGGCGAGCTGCCCATGGCAAGCTACACCGAGCTATCTGGCCCGAGGTGTCTTTACCTCGGGGTATCTAGAGGTGGATCGGGGTGTTCCTGTTTGGGAGTGGCCTAAAATCCACTGGGTGGAGTTCGGGCATTAGGGAAGGTCAGGGGGCCCCGAGCTCAGAGGTAGCTCGGAGCGCCTCAGCCTTGGGGAGGAGGTGCAGGCCAAACGGCTCTCGGCGAGTTGCCTAACCCGCCGAGTTGCCAGACTAAACTCGGTGAGCCCTTTCCACCGAGTTGCAGCTGCGCCTGCTGTGCTGTCACATTGAGTCATCGCTTGAGCAAGGTCATGCCCACGTGTACCCGTGCTACGAGGTCGGGCCAAATCACCCTCCATCAACACTTTTTGAAAGTTTAAGTACTGCAATAACATATTTGAAAGTTTGGATTCTAGCTTGGCACCCCAAAATTTTAAGGTATTAAAGTGAAAATTTCCCAAAATTTTATTACTAGGAGATTTAGAGTACAACTGGAGGACTTGAAAGTCACATGCATCCTCCTAAACAATTTAGGCAAATCAGTTGGGAAAACACAAAGGATGGAATTCCCTTACATCAAAGTCATCAAAAAGTTCAATCCGGATCCCATACCCACAAGAATCCTACCCACATCTACATCCAGGAAAAACAAAGGATGGAATTCCTTTACATCAAAGTCCTCAAAAAGTTCAATCCAGATTTCCACCCACAAGAATCTTTCTCCCAAACACTATAATTGTACATTGGGAACATCTCCTCATAAATCATAACATGCAAATAACAAAGATGTTCTCAATGTGCGGCTGTAATGTCATTGGGTGGGTGTGGATATAGCTCTTCTAGGTAGGATATGTGAATATCAAAAAGTTTGACAAAAAATCAGCAGCCTCATTCCCCTCACGGAAAATATGAACAAAACAATAGAAATTAACAAAAGATGAACTAAATATTCTATTTTGTTCAACTAGTTCCCAAGCGACTAGGGAAAAGCAAAAGCATCATTGATCTTGTAAGCTTAGAATCAGATTGGACGATGAGAGCAAACATTGCTAAAATGTTTTCTCGACATTTGCACAAACGCCACAATCATCAATGTTGCTAAAACTTTTTGTGACATTTCCGAAAGAAATTGTGACCTTTAGCAAATATCATATCATGTTTTAAACGATGCGGATGCATAGCGGACTTTTCGTGACGTTTATTAAATGTTCTCATAACTAATTTCTACGACGTTTAATATAAATGTCAAATTAAGTATCGCGAAAAAACAAGATTTTGTGACGTTTAAGTTAAACGTCACTAAAAGTTAGATATAGTAACGTTTAAGAAATGTCATGAAAAAAATTAATTTTTATTTTTTGCGATATTTAATCAAATGTCCCCAAAAGTCATATTAATGGTTTCCTAACCATTCGTTACCTATATGTGTAATTACCCAATAAAAAAATTATCGGTTTGTAATTTACAACCATTCACACACAATACACGAAAGTTAAAACTAAATCTGAATATTAAAATTGCAATAATCATTTTTTACAAGAAAATGTTTGTCATCTTTACATTCAAAACCAAATGAAGGCCAAGCCAAAAATAAAAAAGAAAAATATATCTTCTTAAAAGAACTTTCTTCTTCCCCTTCACAATCTCCCTCTTCCCACATGTCTCTCCCTCTCAGCATGTTTCGCGTGCATGAAATTCACCTAATTCAGGTTGTTAGGTCTCCTATAAATGACAATGTAATGAAAATAGAATATTATTTTTTGATAATTAAAAATAGAATATTATTTTCACACTAAAAGTTGTAAATGTATGAAAATAAAAATAAAAATAAATTCAAATGACTTACAAGATTTGGTGGTGAAGCTTCATGAGAGATATGGAGATGATCTTCACCCAACATAAGATCACTTTCCAATCCATTACTCTACACAAGAACATACATTTTTTTTTTTTTAAATTCAGGCAATATCTTACTCTTCTAAATGTTAAATCACTATAATTTGAAAAAACAAAAAACAGAAAGATAAGTCAAATAAGACAGATAAACAATAGGTATTGGGTATGGAAGTATTTCTTTGGATGTAGCTAACCATAGTTTGCAAGTCTCCTAAAGCCATCCATATCTGAAGAAATCCCTCATTTTTTCCTGATAGCAAGACAACTCTCCATTTTGCAAGATGAGAGTAGATTTAATGAGTTTAGCCACATAAATTCAATGAGATTTTTCACATGATGGATTCTAATTTATTTTACTTTTTGAAGAGCAATAGAGAATCAGAAAAGATTTATTACATGGGCTAGTTATACAATTCAACAAACATACCTGTTCCAACTAGATTTAGTTAGGACGTGTCTTGATTTTATTTTATTCTAGTCTAAGTTTTGTTTTCAACTCTTATTAAGTGAACACATGAGATGATGGCATAATGTTGAAATTACTTTGAGGGGAAATGCCATTGCATGCCTATAAAGCTTGTAAGCGATAGCCATTACGTGCATGGCGCATGCACGTGTTCTAGTGCATGGCACATGCACGTAGACTCCTTTATCTTGTACACTACACTCCTACTTTATCTTGTACACTACACTCCTACTTTATCTTATACTTCTTTTGTATATATCATACTTGTAGATAACCCTTATCCCTGTAGATTATCTTTGTAAAGGATAACACTTGTCCTGGTAACATAAGTCTTATCCTAAATAGGATTACATCTAAACCTATCCTAGATTAGATAGAACTTACCATTGTATATCACATTCTTGTACTCTATATAAATAAACAAGGAGGAGTTGGATACAATTAATTCGACCATTATTCATCTCTCTCTCTCTATTATTCTCATATGGTATCAGAGCCATAAGCAGTCAATTCCAGACTCCCATCATGTCTTCCACTATGTCTACCAATTCGACCAACCAATTAAACTTCGGAGCATCGGGGAATCATATTCCTTAATTGATTCGATCATTATTCATATGTATCTCTCTCTCTTTCTCTCTATTATTCTCATATGGTATCAGAGCCATAAGTAGTCAATTCCAGACTCCCATCATGTCTTCCACTGTGTCTACCAATTTGATCAACCAATTAAACTTCAGAGCATCGGGAAATCATATTCCTCAATTGATTTCGGTTTGGTTGGATGGATCCAACTACATCGTATGGTGTTTTCAAGTTGAGAATGCCCTTCTGAGACATGAGCTCCTTGGTAATGTCAATGGGACTACCCCTTGTCCACCTCGTTCGATGACAGAAACCTATACATAATGGGTTAAGCAGAATTGATATATCTTCAACTAGCTTCTTTCTTCTCCGACAGAAACAGCACTGGCACAGATTGTTGGAAGCAAAACAAGTAGGGATGTATGCGAAACCCTTGAGAATCTTTATTCTCCTCGAGGAACAGCTAGTGCCATCGGTCTCAAGAATGAACTAGGAGCATTGTGGAAAAATGATCTCTCCATGACTGATTATCTGCAAAAACTCAAGGTATTCAGTGACAAGCTAGCTGCAATCAGTGAGCCCCTAACAAATTCACAGTTAATTCATCATGCCCTCAATGGTCTTGGTCCAAACTATGATGCTTTCTCTACAACAATCATTACCCAAACAGATGAGTTATCCTTTGCTAGCTTACAAGGTATTCTTCTCAATCATGAAAATCGTTTGCTTCATTCAGTAACTACATCCACACAGGCTAGCTCCCTTGCTGTGAATCTTGCCTTTAAGGGAAATGATTCCAAAAAGTGAAATAAATTTGATCTACCACAAATGGATAATGGATCCTCTAGGCCCTCCAAATATAGTAATAATCCTTGCCAAATTTATGGAGAACGAAATCATTCTGCCAGGTATTACCGAAAACTTCTTGCACATATTGAAGGTCTATAGAACCCTAAACAACCACAACCTCTGGCATTTTCGGCTACATCAGGACGTAACAAGCAGAATACAGATGTTTGGTTTCTTGATTTCGGCATGGCACATCACCTCACTTCGGACCTGAATAAACTACAAATAAACTTTGACTATGATGGTCCTAATCGTGTCTCTATTGGTGACCGTTCAGGTTTTCCAATTGCTCATTCTGGCTCTTCTACTGTTTCTGCTTCATCTTATAGATCATTGGTTACAAATAATATTCTCCATGTTCCCTGGATATCTTTCAATCTCTTATCTGTGGCCTGATTTTCTACTGATAATAATGTCTATTTTGAATTTCATCATCATGAGTTCTTTGTAAAGGATCGACGCATCGAGATGATACTTCTTCAAGGGCCGAATAAGGATGGTTTGTATCAGCTTCATCTTTCACTTAAGATATCAACTTCGTCTCCTTCTGCATTTGTAGGTACATGTGCCAGCCCTGCGATTTGGCATCATCGACTAGGTCACCTTGCTCTTAGAGTGACTCAACAAATTATTTCTTATCAGCATTTACTAGTAGTTCCTAGTACTGATTTAAATTTTTGTTCAACTTGCTCAATAGCTAAGATCCATGTACTCCCCTATTCCTAGAATCATGCCATTAGTAATTCTCCCTTAGAATTAATTCACCGTGATTTATGGGGACCCTCTCCAGTGACTTATGCTTTTGCCTATTGTTACTACATTCTTTTTGTTGATGATTTCAGTCGCTATAGTTGGATATTTCCTCTTACTTACAAATCTGGAGCATTTAATGCGTTCTTGAAATTAAAATCCAATGTTGAATTATTATTTGATACTAAAATTAAATATTTTCAAAGTGATGATGGCTCTGAATTCAAGACTTTTGAACCCTATTTCAATCATGAGGGTATCTCTTACCAAATATCATGTCTGCATACATAGGCATAGAATGGGCGTGCTGAACGCAGACATCACCATATTGTTGAAACAAGCCTTGCCCTTATGACTCATGTTGGGGTTCCTCCCAAATATTGGTTTGAGTCCTCTACTGCAACATATCTCATTAACCAGCTTCCTATTTTGGTACTTGGGTCGTGCTCTCCATTTGAGAAATTTTTTGGTCACCCTCTATACTACTCCAAACTCCGTGCCTTTGGGTGTAAGTGTTTTCCACATGTTCGGCCATATAATAAGCACAAGTTATAACCTCACTCTCTCTCATGTGTATTTCTTGGGTATTCTAATGTTCACAAGGGGCATGCTTGCTTGCATTGCTCTACAGAACGGATTTTTATCTCTCGCAATGTTATTTTTAATGAGGATTCATTTTTGTTTCTTATTGCCACTGATACTGCACTACTCACATCATTGACTCCACTTCTTCCAATTGGGGCCCCTCCCCTTGTTACTACTTCTGACAACACTTCTACAGGTGATGTTTCATCTTCTTCCCCTTCACCTCAGCATGATGCATCGCCACCTACCATTGATGAGTCCTCTACCTCTGCCTTACCCCCTCCCTCTTCTTCACATCCCATGATCACTCGGGCTCGACATGGTATCTTTAAACCAAATCCGAGCTATGCCCTACTTGCTAGTCCCCTCCTCAAATCCGAACCAACTTGTTACTCTCAGGCTCACAAGAATCCTCACTGGGTTCTTGCTATAATTGATGAATATAGGGCTTTACTTCACAATAAAACATGGATTCTCATCCTAGTCCCACCTAATAAAAATATTATTAGCAACAAATGGGTTTTGAAAATCAAACGGAAGCCTGAGGGTTCATTGAACGCTTCAAAGCTCATCTTGTTGCCAAGGGCTACTCTCAGGAAGCTGGTCTTGATTATGATGAGACATTCAGCCCTTTGGTTAAACCAACCACAATTCACATAGTATTATCTCTTGTAGTTTCTTTTAATTAGGATGTTCACCAATTGGACGTTAGCAATGCTTTTTTACATGGTAATATCTCAGAAGAAATATATATGAAGAAACCAGTTGGTTTTGTTGATCCCAGATTTCCATCACATGTTTGTCGTTTCCATCGATCCTTATATGGTTTGAAATAGGAACCTCGTGCATGGTTTACCAGGCTACGAGATTCCCTTTTATCCTTAGGATTTCTCGAATCCCGAGCGAATGATTCCCTATTTATCTCTCGTTCTAGATATGATATCATTTTGGTTCTTGTTTATGTGGATGACACCATCATCACAGTTTCTTCTTCATCTACCACTAGCACTATGATTCAGCATCTTGCTTCTTAGTTTTCTCTTCGAGATTTGGGCCCTGCACATTATTTACTTGGTATCGAACTTCATAGATCATCCAATGGTTTTCATCTATCTCAGCACAAATATATTGATGACCTTCTGCATCGAGCACAACTACATGATGCCAAACCTCTCTCTATTCCTATGTCTGCCTCCACTCGGCTCACAAAATTAGAAGGGGAACCTCTCACTGTTCCTACTTTCTTTCACAGTATTGTTGGTGCTCTCCAGTATGTGACTATTACTCATCTAGAAATTGCCTTTGATGTGAATAAGGTATGTTAGTTCATGCAAACTCCCATTACTATCCACTGGGTTATTGGAAAAAGGATTCTTCGATACCTAAAAGGAACAATCATTTATGGTATGCTTCTTCAACCATGTCATACATTCTCTCTTGTTGCTTACTTTGATGCTGATTGGGGAAGCTGCCTCATGGATCACCACTCTCATAGTAGTTATTGTGTGTTCATTGGTTCTAATTTAATTTCTTCGAATTCCAAAAAGCAACTGACGGTGTCTTGATCAAGCACTGAGTCGAAATATCGTAGTTTAGCTTTCCGCGGTTGTTGAGGTTCTATGGCTTCATATGCTACTTAAAAAATTAGGTATCTCCATCTTTGCAACTCCTTCGATATGGTGTGACAACATGGGGGCCAAATTTCTTGCTAATAATCCTGCACTTCATCCTTGCTCTAAACATATCGAGTTGGATATTCACTTCATACGAGAAAAAGTTGCAGCTAAGCTTCTTGATGTACGGTACATCCCCTCAGTTGATCAATTAGAAAGCATTCTCACCAATCCCCTTGGTCTTCCACAATTTGAGCGTCTTCATTACAAGCTCACCGTTTCTCTCTCGGCTGTGCTTGAGGGGGGGGGGTGTAAGCAATAGCCATTACGTGCATGGCGCATGCACGTGTTCTGGGCATGGCACATGCACATAGACTCCTTTATCTTATACACTACACTCCTACTTTATCTTGTACTTCTTCTGTATATATCCTACTTGTAGATAACCCTTATCCCTGTAGATTATCTTTGTAAACGAAAAAACTTATCCTGATAACATAAGTCTTATCCTGAATAGAATTACATCTAAACCTATCCTAGATTAGATAGAACTTACCATTGTACATCACATTCTTGTACTCTATATAAATAAACAAGGAAGAGTCGAATACAATTAATTCAACCATTATTCATATCTCTCTATTATTCTCATAAAGCTATATAACTACATGACCAATTTTTTTGATTTTGTATAGATTTGGATATTAATCAGTTGCTTCAAGGTATCTAATGTTTAAGAAACCTCATTATATGAAAAGATATGTTATCAGACCCCCTTCTTCAAGATATCTAATGGTTGACCTGATACAAGTTGAGGGCTCAAAATCAACTTGTGGGAGGCTGAAATAATGTAACAATGCCAATCACTGTTAGAGTGAACTGATAGCAATGCCATACCTGATTACCCGTATGGTTGAGCTTTTACTCATGCTAGAACTATTCTTGATGGAGGGTGATTTGGCCCGACCTCGTAGCACGAGGACACATGGACATGACTTGGCTCGATCGACGACTCAGCATGACAGCGCGACCATGACTCGATGGGAGGGACCCGCCGAGTCCAACTTGGCCACTTGGCGAGTTAGGCAACTCGTCAGGGATTAGTGCCCAGCCAACCTTGACTCCCATCAAGTGTGGGACGTCTCGAGCTCCTCCCAGGGCCCGAGCTCCTCTTAGGGCCCGAGCTCCTCCTAGGATCCGAGCTCCCCCCGGTGAGCTCTCAGCCCTTCCCGAGAAGAGAGCACCCCGATTCGCACTTGGGTGTCCCGAAATAGGGACACCTCGAGCCAGCGCCATTGGCTCCTCTGTTGAGGATACACCTCAGGTAGTGAGCAACTCGGCCCATCACCAACACCTCGGCACCAGGAAGCTCGACAGAATGCAGCTTGGCTCAAGATAGCTCGAAGGTCCAAAAATTTTCTCTGACACAGCGCTTGCCGAACCTGGAGGCTACACCCACGCCTCTTGCCAAGCGGCGCTGTACCTACCACCTCTGAAATGTGTCTCACACCCGACAGGTGTGTACCCTACAGGGACGACCTGCGCCTGCCACCTTAGCCCTGGCAACAACGGCTGTCGCAGGAGGACAGTGACGGTTACACCCGATCTGGCAGAGGCGGTTATGCCTGATTTGGTAGAGTTTCGTTATAAAAGGACCCTAGCCCCCAACGGGCCAAGGTAATCTTTGATTCCATGCTTCCTACACTCTTAGCTTCCTTTACATTCTTCATATCCTATAGAACTCTAACTTAAGCATTGGAGTGTTCCTGCCGGGCGAAATCCCCGGGAATTCTTCATCTCATCCTTCTTCTCAGGTACCGTCCATTGCCAGTTAGGAGCCAAGTTTCGACCAACTAGGAGTGCCCGGATTGTGCAACATCATTTGGTGCCATCTGTGAGAACGCTTCGAAAAGCCTCCCCTTGATTTCTGCAACTTTCTTCTAAAAACTTAGCATTCATAGCTTCCTCCAGCAATGATGGACGCGGTGCCAACCCGAACGCTTCTGGGGGGCAACCCCAGCTCCCCACTATCTGCATCAGACAGTTCATTGTCCCCCTCTCTGTGGACGGAGTTCCTAGTTTGAATGTACCTCTCGCGGTGGCACCCGTGAATGCTCCGCTCCCTTCCACGGTCGGAGCAACCTTTACCGAGCCTTCTATTATCCCCC
This sequence comes from Nelumbo nucifera, assembly GCF_000365185.1. The sequence goes on along the minus strand of NW_010729521.1, from coordinate 25,941 downwards.
CAAGGACAAACCAATGCCAGATAGAAGACCTGGTGCAGTGCATGTGAGCTATGCAAGCTCAACTGCAGCAGCTCCAGCAGTTCCAACTCTAACAGCAACAAGTGCTGCACCAAGTCTCACAGTACCAGTACCAACAGCAGTTCCCCTCCTTGCACCAGACCTTGCAGCCGCTCCTGCCTCGGCACCCAGCCACAAAGCAAACCAAGCCTTCCCCCCGAAGCGAACGTCCTCGCCAAGGGGAGACCTCCCTAGTCCAAAATCCCTCCAAAAGCCAAGCCTCTTCCCATGGCAGGAGGGAGAGGCCAGTCACCCCCGTGCCGCAGCCTGCAGGCAGGTCGGGGGCCACCCAGCCGGTCAAGCCTGCAGCGCCCCAACACTCTCAGTTTGGGCTCCCGCTCGTGGAAAACCAGTTCGAGGCCTTAACCGCTGACCATGGGCAAGGTCCCTCAATTCAGAGCTATCATTAGCAGTCCAAGCCCATCGAGCTCGGTGATACTGAAGCAAGCAACACCAACGCTGAGCCGACGCGGCAACAACGGAGGCGCAAACAAGCTCGCTGGACCGCTACGCGCGACCTGCTCGAGCTCAAGGGTAAGGAGAAAGTAAGCTTAGGTGAAGCAAAAGCTACTCTCCTTTCTGTTCCATCCCCCTGTCTCCTGAACTCCTTGCTGTTCCGATGCCCAAGGACTTCAAGCTCCCCCCTCTCGAAAAGTATGATGGGTCGTTCAACCCAAATGATCATGTTGATGCTTTTCAGTCCCAGATGCACCTGGTGAGGGCTAGTGAATCCTGCATGTGTGTGACCTTCTCCACTACCTTCAAAGGGGTGGCCAGCACGTGGTATCGGAACCTTGCACCCGGATCGATAAGGAGTTGGGCGTAGTTCGCGCAAGCTTTTACTTCCCACTTTGTCACCAGTAAGTGGTGCCCGCGAACTGAGGAGAGCCTCCTCAGTATAGTTCAGAAGGAAGGAGAGTCCATCTGGGGCTATATCAAGCAGTTTAATGACACATGTATGCAGATACCGTGCCTAGACCCCGCGGTGCGACTTGCAGTAGCCAAGAGAGGCGTGACACACAAGGAGTTCAAATGGCACATGGTTGTCAAGCAGCCCGCAACCATAGCCGAGTTCCTTAAGCTTGCAAACAGGTTTATAACAACGGAGGAGGAGATCAATCAGAAGGGCAAAGACGCGCCCAAGAAGAGAAAGAGGGAAGGTGAACCCTCAAGCCAAGGAGACAGTCGGAAGAGGAAGGACCTAGCTTGTGAAACAAAGCCAAGTCAGCTGTTCCGAGCTCCTATGGCAGATCGGACTGACTATACTCCATTGAATGCGAAGCGGGCCGAAATCCTGATGGCAATCAAGGATGCCCCGTATGTAAAGTGGCCACCCCATATGAGAAGAAACCCCAATGAAAGAAATAAAAACTTAAATTATAGCTTTCAAAAAGATCACGGTCATAGTACCGAAAACTGTAAAAATCTCCGCAACGAGATAAAGGAGCTCATCCGTCGCAGATATCTGAGAAATTTTGTACATAATAATAATTATAAAATGGCAGGTCGGCAGGGGGAGCAGGCTAAGGATGCTCCCGAATCCAGCAGTAGGCTAGCAGAGCAGGCACCAAAGCAGCCCCCGGAAGGGAGACCGGTCCGGGGGACTATCCATGTGATAGTTGGGGGGTCGATCGTTGCGGGCTGCACCTCGGCTGTAGCCCGGACATCAGCTCACGAAGCTGCCAAAGAAGAGCAGAACCTGCCGAAGCGACCGAGGACAAAAGACCCAATCCTCTTCACAGAAGATGATGTGCGCGGGGTCCACTACCCCCACAATGATGCACTCGTAGTAATGGTGAAGATCAATGATTTTGAAGTCAGGCCTGTCCTAGTTGATTCGGGCAGCTCGGCAGACATCCTCTTCAAGGCCGCGTTCGACAAGCTCCAACTGCGAGAAGGTGACCTGAAGCCCGCGAGCACTCCCTTAGTAGGCTTTAGCGGAGAAGAAGTCAGGCCCCTGGGAAGAATAACATTACCTGTGGAAGTTGCCACATGGCACAGCATAGTGAGGCTCAACCATGAGTTCTTGGTGGTCGCAACTCCATCCCCATATAATGCCATAAGAGGTCGGCCAATCACCCATGCCCTGCGAGCGGTGGTCTCCACTTATTATCTGGTGATGAAGTTCCCTATAGACTTCGGAGTGGGGGTAGCGCGAGGCGACCAGCTTGAGTCTCGCAAGTGCTATGTCGCCGCCCTCAAAGGGAAAACCAAGGTGGTCGACGACCTCGACCTGGAGCGGTCCACGGAGCAAGGCGAGGAACGAGCTGTGTCCACAGAAGAAACAGTTCCCATTCTAACTTCAGTAGAGGACCCAGATCGGACACTTCAGATCAGCGCCTCGGTCCAGGAACCCCTGCGATCCCAACTAGTAAGTTTCCTACTCCAGAATTCAGATATTTTTGCAGGGTCCACGGCAGAAATGCCCGGCATTGACCCTAGCGTCATAACTCACAGACTTAATACTGATCCTGTAGTTAGGCCCGTTAGATAGAAGAAACACAACTTAGCCCCAGAACGCTAGAAGGTGGTCGACGAAGAGGTTGGGGAGCTCCTCGCAGCTGATTTCATAAGAGAAGTCCATTACCTGAGCTGGGTGGCCAACCCCGTTTTGGTAAAAAAGGCTAATGGTAAATAGTGCATGTGCGTCGATTATACCGACCTGAGCCGAGCTTGCCCGAAGGACTGCTTCCCACTCCCTAGGATCGACCGACTAGTGGACGCGGCCTCAGGGCATGAGTTGTTGAGTTTCCTAGACGCCTATTCAGGCTACAACCAGATAAGGATGGACCCAGCAGATGAAGAAAAGACTGCCTTCATAACCGAAGTCGGCCTATACTGCTACGAGGTCATGCCCTTTAGGCTAAAAAATGCCGGGGCAACCTTTCAAAAACTTGTAAATAAATTGTTTGAGGCATTGATCGACCGAAAAATATAATGTTATGTTACGACATGGTCGTCAAGACCTAGTTTTCGCATGATTTAATACAAGACTTGCATTCGGTTTTTGAAATCTTGTGTAGATCTAACATGAAATTGAATCCGAATAAGTGTGTCTTCGGTGTCACCTCGGGTAAATTCCTGGGGTACATCATTAACTGGCGTGGCATCAAGGCTAACCCGGACAAAATAAAGGCCATCTTAGACATGAGACCACCCCGAAAGATGAAGGAGGTTCAGAGGCTTAACGGCCGAATAGTTGCTCTGAGCCGCTTCATGTCCAAGTCGGTAGACCGCTGCCTGCCCTTCTTTAAAGCAATTAAGAGCAAGGGTTTTGAATGGACTGAACAGTGCCAACTTGCGTTCGACGAGCTCAAAAGTTACCTCGCTAGCATACCGGTCTTAACCTGGCACGAAGAGGGTGATGTTTTAGAGTTGTACCTCTCGGCAAGCGACGAGGTGGTCAACTCAGTTCAAATAAAAGAAGTAGATCGGGTTCAACGACCTATCTACTATGCTAGTAAAGTGTTGCAGGGAGCAGAGACAAGATATCCAGAGATAGAAAAACTGGCCTACGCATTGGTTATTGTAGCCCGAAAGCTCCATCCGTACTTTCAAGCTCACACTGTTATCATTGCGGAGTGCACTTTCAGCTCTGAAGTCCCCAGGCCGGTTGAGTCTGAGCACCGTGAGGTAGCAACCAGTGCAACATCTCTCCTAGTTAGGCCAAACGCGAACTGGGATGAGGAGCCCTGGATCCTTCACGTAGACGTCTCCTTAAACCAGCAGGGTAGCGGAGCCGAAATAGTTCTGCATGACCCAAGTGGCACAAAATTGGAGTACGCACTACGCTTCGAGTTCACGACATCCAACAATGAAGTGGAATACGAAGCGTTGATAGCCGGGCTAGCTCTAGCCAAAGAAGTGAAAGCCAAACATATCATCATCTGCAGTGACTCCCAGCTCATGGTCAACCAAGTTACAGGCGAATATGAAGCTCGCGAACCGACTATGATTGCCTACTTAGCCAAAGTAAGAGAGGCCATGCTCAACTTCCAGTCAGCACCAGTGATAACACCATGAGGACCGTGTATATAAAGGACCTGCCTCGGCCTAGCATTCTCGGGGGACAGAGGAGGTCGCTCCTGTCATTCGAGCAGAGCCGAGCTAGATTGACCCGCTCGTGAGCTTCCTACTACACGGGACCCTCCCCGCAGATCGCAATGCCGCCAGAAGGGTAGAGCAGCAGGCGACCAAATGCATCATGATAGACGAACGGCTATACTGAAGATCCAATACGCTCCCCTACCTGCGCTGCTTGCAACCTTTCGAAGCCGAGCTCGTACTCCACGACACTCATGAGGGCCTGTGCGGCGGACACTTGGGGGGCAGGGCCCTCGCCCAGAAAGCGCTACGATAGGGATACTACTGGCCAACAATGAAAGCAAACGCTGTTGAACTCGCCAAAAAGTGTGACAAATGCCAGAAGCATGCCAATATCCACCATTAGCCCGCTGTCAACCTCAAGTATCTCACCAGCCTGTGGCCTTTCGCACAATGAGGTATCGACATACTTGGACCGTTTCCACCAGCGATAGGCCAGAGGAAGTTTGTAGTGGTAACAGTAGATTACTTTACCAAGTGGGTAGAAGTTGAACCTCTCGTAATGATCACAACCCGAAACGTCCAGAACTTCATTTGGAAGAACATAGTGTGCCACTTTGGGTTACCTCGGGTATTAATTTCTAACAATGGCAAGCAGTTCGAGAACATTAAATTCCAGAATTGGTGCCAAGACATGGGAATCTGACAAAACTTCACTTCAGTCGCACACCCTCAAGCAAATGGTTAGGCAGAGGTCACGAATAGAGCTATTCTCTGCGGATTAAAGGCACACCTAGACCGAGCTAAAGGACTGTGGGCGGATGAGCTTCCCAACGTTCTATGGGCTTACCGAACCACAGAGAAGGCAACCACAGGAAAAACCCCCTTCAACCTTACCTATGGCACCGAAGCAGTCATCCCAGGCGAGATCGAAGTCCCTTCACTACGGCTGGAAGCGTATGATGATAAGGCGAACGAGGACGAGCTACACACCAACCATGACTTACTTGATGAAGTAAGAGACCTCGCATACATCAGGACCGCGTCCTACTAGTAGAAGGTAGCTCGGTACTATAACGCCAAGGTCAAGAAGCGGAACCTCCGCGTCGGCGACCTGGTACTCCATAAAGTTATGGTACCTGAGCCCGGTGTTGGCAAGCTCAGGCTAAACTGGGAAGGACCTTACCGAGTCAAGCTTCTGCTCGGGGAAGGAACGTACGAGCTCAAGACCATAGAAGGGAGACAAGTACCTCGAGCGTGGAATATTATCAACCTAAGACAATATTACCCATAAATCACCGAACTGAGTAGACCACGAGTCGCTCCTAGAGCCTAAGGGCCGATGCGCCGAGCTAACGATGACCTCGGCAACATGAGACCCAGTCGCCCCCTCGGCAGGGGCAGACTTTAGGAGAGTGGACCATGAGTCGCTCCCTCCAGCCTAAGGGCCAAAATGCCGAGCTAACTAAAGACCTCAGCACTATGCATGACTTAACAATCTCGCCAGCATAGGCTTAGTATGCCAAGGACAAAGGAGGCTCGGGTACAAACTCTCTGATGATTCGCCCACCTCGGTATACGCTGCTAGGGACAAATACCAACCTAAGTAACCAAGTAGACAGGCTGGGCACGTGCCCTACTATGTCCACCTCGGTGTACGTTGTAAAATCTTAGTCACCCCTACTAAGTACAAGGAGACAGTTCGGGGTGACAGCAGTAAAGGAACGCCCACCTCAAGAACTAAACTCGCTAGCTCAATAGCTCGGGATAAGACAAATACTTCGACAGAAGAGAATTACACAAACACTTAACAAAATATGTACTTTCATTACATAAACTTCGTTACAAGTGTTCAGAAAGAAGAGAAAATGAGACTGAGCTCGCAGGCCCAAAGTACAAGGAGCGCACAGAACTACTTCGGGGGCTTGTCGAATTCGCTCGGGACCTCTTCAGGAGTATCAGCCAGGTCAGTGGCACCTACCTCTTCATCGCCGCCCTCCTCTTCAGAGTCTGGGTCCTCCATAGCCTGGCGGGCCATGTCATCTGTGATCCGCCAAGTGGTGATGGCACTTGTGTCAAGATCGGGATACATATGCCTTATCAACCACCTACTGAGCTTGAACCCCCTGTGATAGACCTGAGACATCACGTCGTCAAACATAGCTGATTTGACGTAGTCGATGATGACCTGGACCTTCATCTCCCCGATAGCTTGGTCAAAGATCTCGGTCTTCTCCTTGATGTCGGCCTTGAGGTACTCCACCTCATGCTCTAGGGTCCCCTTGGCTTCCGTAAGATTCTGCACTTTGAGCTACGAAGCCTCCTGACCCACCTTGAGGCTCTTCATCTCGAGCTTTAAGGCCTCCTAGCCTGCCCTGAGCCTGTTCACTTTGGCCTTCAACCTGTCCCTCTCACGGGCTAGCTCCTCCTTCTCCGATAGCAGCACCTCGATGAAACTCTTCTGAGTTGCGGCATCGCTTTCTAGCTGAGGGATTTTGCACCGAGCTGCCCTCAGATCTGTGTGGGCTGCGCAAGATGACTCCTCGACAGCCAAAGCACATTTCAGATACCTGTCGGACTGAAGGGTCAACGAGTGCACGGCGGTGTTTACCTAGCAAAAGAAGGTCGATTAGTATCAAAGAAAAGGGGGAAGAATGGAAGAATGGAAAAATGATGATTCTTGAAGTGAGAACTCACCACCATAGCGTGGGTTGCAGCGCGGGCCCCGAACTGACCAAGGGTGAGATTGGCCCAGTCAGTAACCTCTGCGGGGTAGACAACCCTTTACTTTTCTGGAGACTACACTGAGGGATTAGAATGTTCTCCTCTTCCTCCTAGCTTCCTAAGCTGGACACCATCATCTGAAAAATGTGAGCAAACTCCTCGGAAGCCTCAGCAGCAGCTTCGGTGGGTTTAGAAGCTTCGACAACAGATTTGGCGGGCTTAATGACAGGCTCTGCCGCCACCTCAGGCTCCCGAGGCGACAAGTCTTCCTCCAAGTCTATGACGGGAGGGGCATCAGGGAGCTCGGGCTCTAAAATGGGGACCTGCGGGAGCTCGGGCTCCGAGTTGGGGACCTGTGGAAGGTCGGGCTCAGGGGTGGGGCCCTCGGAGGCTCTACGCACACCTTCTGGGCAGTCCGCTTCTTCCTCTTCTTCATTTGGCGAAGGAGCCTCTCCCCGGTGATTCTCTCCTCTTCCATGGGACTTGCAATAGAGCTCGACATTAGTAAACCTGGAAACACTTAGCTGTTTGAGCGAGATGCTAAAGTAATATAAACCTACCCGGGCTCAAACCGGCTTGAATGAGCTTCCCTTCGGCAATATAATCCTTGTAATCAAACCCGACCTGAGCCCACGATTGGAGTGTTTCCCTTGTCTTCTTGTCAAGATTAACACCGGGGTCTTGAGTAGCCGGCCTCTAGTCAGTAGAGAAGGGCCACCCCGTGCTGCTTTGGACTACGAAGTAGTCCCGCTTCCAGGCCGGGACCTTACTTAGAAGCTTGTGTAATAACTTAAAACCCGGGCGAGGGGACAGGTAGTAAGTCCGCCTGTGCTCGGGGAGAATGCTCGAAGCGCTCTTTTTTATTGACAAGATGGAACAAAAAATGTCTAAGTCTAAGGGAAGGGCGTAGTCAGAGCAAAGGGAGATGGTCTCGACCACATTACATATGGATTTCGAGTGGAGCTGGTCCAACGTGACATTAAAACGTTTCAATACCTTGACTATGAGGGGGTGAAGAGGAAGACGAAGCCCGACAATAAGTTGCTCCCTAAAGATCATGATCTCGTCTGGATCATGCTCCCAAGGGAAGTTGTCGATAGGAAGACTATACGAATATTCCCCAGGCAGGTTATAATGCTGGATGAGATACCGAAGTCTCTCCAGTGTCATGGTGGACGGGCTGAACTGATCCGACAACCGACCTCAATGGGAGGTGGACGCCTAATTACCCGAAGCTACCCGTGCCTCGTGGGACGGTGGGGCAGCAACGGGGTTACCTTGAACCGAGGTGCCCACCTTGGGCTCACCTAAGAGACTACCCTCGCTAGACATCGAAAAAGAAACAGGAAAAGAAAGAAAAGGAAGCTCAGGGACTCACCAAGGAAATGCGACCGAACTAGGAGGACCGGATGAGCTAGAAGACCCGAGCTGGAGACTTTAGACGCGAGCTCAAGATGAACGAAGGAGACTTAGTGGCGAGGAAAATGACCAGGGTCCCCCACTATTTATAGCCGCTAGACCCAGGCACCAACGGTCAAGATCAAGACGATCTGACGGCTCTCAAGAAAACCGTCTACGAGGCTCTCGAGGCGAAATCAGTTTAGCGCATTTTTTGGCATCCACGAAGTCCAGATTGCGTGACGTCCCCGCGTGAGCTGCACGCGGTCTGGGTTTTTTTCCGAATGAGCCGAGCACCAGACCGGTCTGACTAACGAATTTCCTGACAGGGTGGCATGGGTGCCGGGCCAAATCCACCCGGCGCATCGTGAACTCCCCGCGCTGGGTTAACACCCCCAGCACGGGGAGTGGGGGGCAATTGATGGAGGGTGATTTGGCTCGACCTCGTAGCACGAGGACACGTGGATATGACCTAGCTCGATTGACGACTCAGCATGACAGTGTGACCATGACTCGGCGAGAGGGACCCGACGAGTCCAACTTGGCCATTCGGCGAGTTAGGCAACTAACCGGGGATTAGTGCCCAACCAACCTTGACTCCCACCAAGTGTGGGACGTCTCGAGCTCCTCCAAGGGCCCGAGCTCCTCTTAGGGCCCGAGCTCCTCCTAGGACCCGAGCTCCCCCCAATGAGCTCTAAGCCCTTCCTGAGAAGGGAGCACCCTGATTCGCACTTGGGTGTCCCGAAATAGGGACACCTCGGGCCAGCACCATTGGTTCCTCTGTTGAGGATACACCTCAGGTAGAGAGCAGCTCGGACCATCACCAACACCTCGGCACCAGGAAGATTGGTAGAATGCAGCTCAGCTCAAGATAGCCCGAAGGTCTAGAAAATATCTCTGACACAGCGCCTGCTGAACCTGGAGGCTGCACCCACGCCTCTTGCCAGGCGGCGCCGTACCTACCACCTCTGAAGTGGGTCTCACACCCGATAGGTGCGTACCCTGCAGGGACGGCCTGCGCCTGCCACCTCAGCCCTGGCAACAACGGCTGTTGTTGGAGGACAGTGACGGTTACACCTGATCTGGCAGAGGCGGTTACGCCTGATTTGGTAGAGTTCCGTTATAAAAGGACCCTAGCCCCCAAGGGGTCAAGGTAATCTTTGATTCCGCGCTTTCTATACTCTTAGCTTCCTTCACATTCTCCATATCCTACAGAACTCTAACTTAAGTATCGGAGTGTTCCCACCGGGCGAAATCCCTGAAAACTCTTCATCTCATCCTTCTTCTCATGTACTGTCCATCGCCAGTTAGGAGCCATCGGCCAGCTAGGAATGGCCAGATTACACAGCATCAATTCTGATAACCACTTGGATTCCCAAATTACAAGTACAGTTATAAAGTTATAATTAACTATATATTATCAAAGCTACAAAAGGAAAGGATTGATCCCTTGTATGTGGTTGTACGATTAAATTAACTATTGATTAGGATGTAAATCTTATCAAATGGTGAGATGATATTTGCATCACGTGTCATGCAATATGACAGATAATTTATAACAGAAATTCCTTGGCTTAAGGATAGAGAAATAAAAGAAAGGAATGAAAAAAGAGATAATAGAGTGGGTATTAACCAATTTAAAAGGATGTTTTGAGGAGAATAAAATGTGGATCATTGATAAAGATGAAGAGCGTTAAACTCCCTCTTTTTATGTAATAGAAAAGAATGTAGTCGATTATATCATGTTCCTCTCTTTCCTTGTATTATTTTATGCAGATATCATTGCATATAAATAATTATTTACTTCAATCAACTGATCTTCGTTAGCTTCTTAGTCGGATTTGGCTTCAAATGATGTCACCGACCAAACTTTGCTTGAAAGCTAAATGTCTTCTCCCTAATATTAACTATTAATTATTTTACTGATTATTTGGTCATACATATTGATTAGGCAAGATAACATCTCTATCATATTTTAATGCAGCATGCAAACAAGCATGTGATTTGCACGTGGAGTCATTATATTTTAATGCAGCTTGCAAATAAGCATGTGATTTGCACGTGGAGCCCACGTGTGAGAGCTCATATAGATGGTTGTGGGAAAAAATGCTTACTGGAATTAACGTTACTCTCGATAGCTGGGACCAATATTGGCTAATGTTCTTTAGGCTTAGTTTGAAAGGAATACAAATCTAAATATGTATACTACAAATATATACAATATATAAGGTTTTTGCTTCTACATATTTGTATTTATACTTTGGAAGGAGTATAAGTACAAGTACAAATACATACAAAATAATTTAAAATATAAAGTTTTGTACTCTACAAATTTATATTTGTAACTCCTTCGAAACTGAGCCTTAGGTCACACTCATGGGTGGTGTTGCATGAGTTCTCTATTTATATATTTGTTAATTAATGCTAGTTTTGCCTCAAATAGCAATACAATCCATTTGTATAGAATTTCATGGTAGTGTTGACGGAGGAAAGGCACATTTGAAAAGAAATTCATAGTTGGTGTATAGTAAAATATTCTTGGGCTGTCAACTGTGGTAATGTGGGTTCAAGTTTGAGAATCGCCATTTGGTGTGTACAAATTCCAAACATTAAGACCATATCAGGGCCAAATCAATTCCACCCTCCCATGACCTCAGATAACTAGGAAGCAACATTGGTTAATGTTCATTAGACTCAGTTTGGAAAGAGTTATAAATACAAATATGTAGAGTGTAAAACCTTTACATATATAAATATATAGAGTGTAAAATCTTGTATTTTGTATTATTTTCTATTTATTTGTACTGTATATATTTGTATTTGTATTTCGTACTCCATCTAGGCTCCATTTGGGAAGAGTACAAATACAAATATGTAAAGTGCAAAGCCTTCTATTTTGTATGTACTAGTAAATGTGTACATGCATTGTACATGGCAATTTTAGGTGATAACAACAACAACAACAACAATAATAATGTATTAGAGACATGTCTAGATTTTTTAAATTTATTCTATAATTTCTTATATTCTATCTATATTTAAAATTTTATTATTTAACTATGATACATGAGCTGTCTCATTTAACATAACAAAAAAATGGATTTATTTTTATGTAAAATTTAAAATTTTTACTCATTTTTCATTATCAATAAAAACAATTCTTTTTTATATAATGTGGTGAATGTATAATATCAAAGATGTTTCTTAATTTTATACAAACTTTTTCTAATTTTCATAGGTTTTAGTATTTCTATCTATTTTAGTTTTTTATTATTAAATTATGATGTCACGGTTTAACCTAAACTATTGTATTCTTGAAGCATTCCGTGAATGGAAAACATTTTCCTTTTCAAGACAATTTTAATTTCTGTATTCCATTTCCACCATCAATAAAAACAATTTTTGTTTATCACACTTATTTTCTTTAATATAAGATGGTTATATAATATTAGAGATGTGCCAAATTTTTTACTAATATTTTTTGTACTTCTATATTTTTAAATTTTATTATTCAATTATAACATCATGGGTTGATCCATTTGACTTGTTGGCCAAGTGACCCATTTGGTTTTAAATTTTTTATTTCATCACATCATTAATAAATTATCACACTTATATTTTTTAATATGAATTAATATATAATGTTAACGATGTGCCTACACTTTTCTATTTTATGTATTTTTTATAACTTTTTTATTTTTTATTTTTAGAAAATATTATTTTACTATGACATCATGGGTTAATACGTTGACTTGAATGGTTAAAACATTGACCCACCAATAAGGGAGGAAAATGGTCTCATTTATGAATTAGTTTTATAAATTGCATTCTATCTCTATCATTAATAAAACTACTTTTTGTTTACCATATATATTTTATTTAACATGACAAATGTATCATATTAAAGATGTGACTAAAATTTTCTAAATTTTTATTTATGTATTTTTATTTGTTTTTAAATTTTTAGTATTTAACTATGGTTTCTTGGGCTCATTTGTTTCACCCAAATGGTATAACTACTTATCCAACACTAGAAAACCGATTTCATTTCTAGTTCATTTTAAAATATAGTATATTATTAATATCGGTAACCTCCCTTAACATCATGTCATATCATATATACTAAAAGCAAAATGGGTACAAACAAAGCATCCATTTTGCTTGAAATGGAATCCTAGTGTGTGAGGGTTTTATGAGCTCGTGTGAAATATTTTGCATTTTTGGCACCGGTGGCTCATGTGCACAAGCATTTGTTAATTATAAAAGTGTCATTATTTGTCACCTTGAGTTTTTTCCTAATTACAAAATTGTCATTATTTGTCACCTTGAATTTTTTACTAATTACTAGAGTGCCATTAAAAGCAATTAATCATTGCCTATTTTTTAGTTGTGCATATGACATTAAGCTTTCACGTAATTACAAGACTGGCATTATTTGTTACCTTGAGTTTTTCACTAATTACAAGAGTACCATTGAAAGCGATCGTTATCTCTTTTTTAATTGTGCATATGACTTTGAGTTTTCATATAATTACGAAAGTTTCATCAAAACGTAATTATAATATTGCCACAATTATTATCCCTTCTCTCTCTTTCTCTCTCTAGGATTGTTAGTGAGTCGGGTCTTAGACCCAATAGGCCCGAATAGATTGGGTCAATTCTGCTTCCTGATATTATTGTCTCAGTTCTGATTCGGTCGAAATTGGTTCCACCCATTCCCAAAATGATTTAGACCTAACCCAATTCAGTAGATTTATTATAATTGGGTCCATCGGGCCAAACCTGATTGCCTTATTATAATTTAGGTACTTCTTTATGGCCTTAAAGAATGGATGACATCGCCCAGCCAATTTTGACATAAATCGGTTCAGGACAGCCATTCGACCTTTGAGATTTTGGACTTCTTTGATAGACCTAGGAGGTCGCATGTCTAGGACAGCCTAGATTTTGTCCAGGTTAGCTTTGATGCCTTCTCGATTCACTATAGAACCGATGAACTTGTCCGACGTGACACTGAAGATTTACTTGTTCGGGTTGAGCTTCATATTATATTTTCTAAGTACGTTAAAAATGTTGTTTAGGTTGGCAATAAAAGTTTCTAAAAAATTGGTTTTCTCTACCATATCATCAACATAAACTTCAATTTTATTTCCAATAAGTTTAGAAAAGATTTAGTTTACAAGGCACTGGTAGGTCACCCAACGTTTTTTAAGTGAAAGGGCATGACTTTATAGCAATACAAGCCAATTTTCATTACAAAAGTAATCTTCTCCTAGTAGGTTAGATCCATTTGAATCTGATTGCAACCGGAATAGGCGTTCATGAAGTGTAAGCACCCAATTTTTGCTCGGTCCCCTTTCTAACCCACTTCTCATACTCCAAATGCTCGATCGGACCTTACCAACATCTTTGGAATATGCTATAACCCTAAGAAACCAAATTTCAACTAAAATACCCTCAAATCCATTGTTAAATCCATAAGATCCCCACACCCATTACCCAATCAGACCCTTCCACATGAAACAAAACCTTTAAATAATCAATCACACCAAATTTCAGCCATAAATTCCTTGATTTCGCCATTCATCCATTAGAGACTCCATTTTAATGCACCTAACATTATAACATTTCTCAAGCTTAAAACCTATCATTCCATACATCTTTGACATGACCAAATGTTATCCATAACCTTGTAATTCAAATTCATGCCACTTTGCCAGGATTAAACCTAAAATCCCCTCATTTACCCATCTATCAAGTCAAGATTCCATTTTGAGCCCTCTCATTGGTCGAGGCACCCACAATGTAGATTTCCAAAATTCCAACACCTCTAAAACAATCTGACACTCCCATTAGATCCCAAATATCCTAATATATCCACCACCAAAATTTTAGATAATAAAATCTCCATTTTTCCCTTCATACATAAAGATTCTGAATTAACCACTCTTGTTGCTCTCTACTCTCAAATCTTAAATCACCAACATAATACCTACCTCAAGACACTTAAAGCTTTCCTAAATCTTCATAAACCACTTGATTGACTACCCACCAAATTTTAGATATGGGAATACCTATTTTACCCTCCATCTAGAAATATTCCAAATAGACTATTTTCATTGCTCGCTACTCTTGAAATATTAGATCTCCATCACAACACATCTCCTCAGACACATATGAAGGGATGGGAGATCCATCATATGGATGGCTGAACCATGTAGGGCGGCTAGGCAAAATTTCAAAAATTTCTTTCTCCCATTCGGGAATCCTAGTTCTTGATTTAGAAAAACTGCATTTTTCAAGGTTCGTTCTTGAAACAAATTGGACCAAATCTAAAACCAAGATTAGGGAGATGAATACCTTATATGGAATCTATGCAAAAAGCTCCTCCCAACGTAGGTGTTCACGCCCAAAGAATGTACCAATTCCTCCCTCCACTGAAGATGACACAGCTTAGGGTGAGGCAGGATCATCAAGTGGTTCTTCACCAATAACCTCATATTCTTCAGCAAGAATCATAGAGGGTAATGAGCACAACTTCAAAATTGTTTCTTCCACCAAGAAACAATATCAAGATCAAATCCTGATCACTCCAAGAGGTGGAGATCGAACAGGGTAGGGCGGCAAGAGTAGAGAGAGAACTAGAAGCAGAAAGCAGTCAAACTATTTAATCTTTTTTCCAATTCACCCTCCTCTTTATATATAACCCTTAAAGAGTCAATCTCCTAATCTAATTATGAGTTTCTTGATCCAAATCTTTATTTGGATTTGAACTCTTTAAGTGGTAAGGATAATCCCTTATCTTATCTACAAATCAAGATCAACTATTCCTAATCAAATTAGAAGTTTCCTGATCCAAATCTCTATTTGGATCTGGACTCTTTAAGTGGATAAGAGTTATCATCTTATCCTTATCTGCTGATCCATTCCCAGATTCGCCCCCTATTTAATTAATCCAATTAACCCAATTCGAAATGGGCTATAGGCCCATTAAGCTTTCAAGCTCACTTCCTTTTAATGCTGGCTAGCTTGGCTCTCTTTGTATGGGGTGGAACCCTTTCATTGATCTCTACATCAGCCACATAAGTTCAGTTTAGCCTTTGTTACAAGGTCAGGCCGAATTCACTGCTAAATATAGTGAACCCTTGAGTCCATCACTATGGACTCTTAATGGGCCCAACATTTACACTAAATGGTCCTTGCGTCCAACCATCTTATGAAGGCCTAAGGATTGTGGGCAGATGTGAGATTAGCCCATCAGGTTTATTATCCCTAAATGGTCTTACACTTAACCTCTCAGCCCTTAATGATCAAACATTACCCGACAAAAGAGGACCTCTCCCTCAGCTACAAGGTAAAGTGCTGCACTCTCTACTCACATGGATCCTGAGAATTAAAACCTTTTGCAAACATTTTGTGAAACCGTAATATATATCCATATAAATATATTTTGCAAAACAAATTTCAACACATTGAAATCAACTGCTAGCAGTTTAGGTTTCCATCAGAGAGAGTGCAATCCCCGATCATTCACTTTGTTCGACAAAGGGGCTGATCGTGTCACTATGATCACCCACTTAGGTGAATTCTAGGACTGCCCCAACATACATAGGTTTTGACCCCATCTAAGGACATATCAAAGACAACCCAATCCAACACCTAGTGTGGTAATACAATTAAGTCTAGGGGTTAGGTGTAACATTCCAGTTTTTCCCATCTATCTCCAAGGTCCAAGGCAATACTGGAATTTGGTCCAGTTCAAGGTTTCAAGCAAACCCACACTGCATGTGCCTCAGGTCTCACCCTAGTAGCTGAGACAAACCACCCCAACCAACTTGGTCGCACATAAGTGTCAGCCTTGGCAGGATACATCTCCCTAGATCTATACAACAGCTGTGAAGGTTCTAAATTAACATGAGTCTCATAAGTGTCCAGTTTAAGGGTATTACATAGAAACACACTAATATAACATGAATCAATTATGTACTTTATTCATTTACAATAAATGTCATAATGTACATCAAGCTGATTGGAGCTAAGGGCATACAATGTCTAACAACATAAACCTCACCAAAGCATTCAATGACCTCCTGATTGGTGATTCATCAAATTTCAAACCTCAAAAAAGACCGTTTAATGCTTTTTGTTTTTAAAAAAATTCTAAATCATGTCCTCTCATTAACTATAAGTTATCCAAATCCAAATTTTCCACTACAACATACTATTCAAGACAACCAAACCATATCAAAACAATCACCAACCTTTTGATTGATCATATGTCAAACTTTAGATCTTAAAATGACCATTTTACCCTTCGCTTAAAATGATTATAAATAAACCGTCATCGTCGCCCAATATGTGCAAAATTCAAGATATCCATTGTTACCACATCATTTGACATCTCCAAACCCCATCGAGTCCTCCCGATCGATGAACCATCCAATTTCAAACCTTAGAATGACCATTTTACCCTTCACTTAAAAAATTCCAAATCGACCATCCTCATCGCCCAATATGCCCCAAATTCAAGATATCCATCGTGTGCATCATCTAACACCCCAAATCCATCAAAATCTCCCAATCATCAATCCACTAAACTTTAAACCTTAAAATGGCCATTTTACCCCTTATTTATAAAGATTCTAAATCGAGGGCTCTCACTAGCAGCTACTCTCCTATTTCAAGATCTACATTGCAATACACCCTCCGATACACCTAGACCACTCCATCACCTTCTTAAACACCCAGACAAACCCTCATTGATTTTTTTAAACCCAAAATAACCATTTTATCCTTCCATCAGGAAAAATCCCGATTCGACAACCCACACTGCTCGATATACTCCAAATAACAAATTTTCACACTAACACACCCCTCGAGGTCATCAAACCCCATCATTGCCCTTTTTGGACACCTTAGAACTCCCTTGGAAAATCTTGCTACAAAATTCCCCATTTTACCGCTCCATCTATGAAGATTCCAATTCATGTGATCTCGTTGTTCCTAACATCTTGAGTTTTATTCTCATCCCTTGAATCCAATACATCATACCCCCTTCGACTTGCCTTCTCATTGGAAGAAAACCCCTTCTATTTTTCATTTAAGTCCCTGCACATTTATGGAAATCACCTAGAACCCCCTATCTACATTAGATGCAATCTTAGCTGTGGATCTAAATCCCCCTTGCTTCACCACCCTTGGATCATCCTTATTGTCACTTTAGCACCCCAAAAACCCTAAATTCAAAAACCTTATGTGCCCCCTCTTGTTTTGCCTCCTACTTTTGAAATTTAAATTTCAAATCCCCCTCTTCTAGACATTAAATGAGGGGGAGACAAGAATGAGTGATTTAAGGAGCCTTTTTTAGGAAGCTCCCATCCCTTGGATTAGAACAAAGAGATCCTATCCCTTCATTCTTTTAAACCTCCATAACCTAAAACCCAAATCTTTTCCACTCAAACCCTAAAACACTAACCAAGACCCAACCAAACCCAACCAATCTAGTCCTAATCAAACCAAACTAGGAGCCTAACCACAATTCAGTTTAAAGGAAAATCCAAGGAAAATAAAAGAAAAAAGTGAAAATACCCAAAACCGAACCAACCCCAAGGACTTTCTCACACACTCTCTTCTCTCCCTCAAGCTCTCCCCTTCTACTTACACACTCTCTCCTCTCCCTCAAGCTCTCACCTGAACTGAACCCTAGCCTCATCTTCATCCTCCTCTTACCTCCTCTCTTCCCCAACAAAAGCCTCCATGAAACCCTAGCAACCAAGACAACACTCACCTCTCAGACCACCATCTTCTCCCTCACTCCCTCAAGCTTTCACCACCAAACCATCTTCCCACTTATCTCCCTCTTCCTCCTCTCACCCCTTAACCTTCATTAATGAACCAACCAAGTTCTATTCTCTACCACAACCCTAGCAAGCACTGAAGTCTCTACCCTCTCTCACTAACGTCCCCACTCTTCTCCTTGTCCATTTCACCGTCTTCATTTACCATTATCCCCAAACAACACAAAAAAAAAAGAAAAAGAAAAGAGAGAAGACTCTTAGAGGAATCGGCTAAGGAAGGAATGAGGGAATAAAAGAAAAGGAAGAGAAGAATGAAGAAAGATAGGACGATTCACCATCTACTCAAACCATCACCATTTAACAATAGAAATCCCCACCAGTCCTCTCTCTTCACTTTACTTCACAAAAAAAAAACCGAATTAGGACCTCTCTGGCATTCTCCCTCACGTATCTAAACCGAAATCTCCAACCTTCCCTTCCTCCTTCTCCCTTAATCTCTCCCAACCAAACTAATATCTCCGTAAGTCCTCTTCCATTATCCCTCTCCTACCTTTTGGTTTCAGATCTGGTTTGATTTAGGGTTCAAGATTGATCCTTGAAAATGCGAATTTTCTAAAATAGGGAATGTGATTCCCAGATGAGGGGAGAGGAAATTTTTGAAATTTTGCCCAACCTACCTGTAGGGTTCAGCCATCCATATGATGGATCTCTCATCCCTTCAGCTCCTCAGTCCCCTCAACCTCCTCGAGCACTTCCACGGTCTCGACCTCGTCCTCAGTGGGTGTTTTAGGATCATGCAAACTCAAACCCTACACAACCTCGACCACATCAAGTAGACGACGAAGAACTCTATTGCGACAAAGGTTGAACCCAGTCTCCTAGGAGGTCAAAGCAAAGTTGTCCATCTCATCCTGATACTCCTAGGAAGCCTTGAACCAAGCAACTGCCTCCGCCTTGGCCTAGGACACTTGCTTGTCGGCCTCCTTCTTCGATGCCTCCCACTCAGCCTTCAGAGTGGTGACACGATCCTTTAGCTTGCAGACCGTATCAGACCCCTCGTCGATGTCGCACCTTAGATCGACCACCTCGCCTTCTAGCTCAACAAGCCGGGCCTTTGTGGTTGCGAGCTCGATCTGGTTAGCCACATAGAGATGCGTCACCGACCGAAGACAACCAACCAGAGCAATCGCTGTACACGCGTTCTACAGAAGAAGGCCAAATTAGTAAGAGTAATCGACTAAGACAAATAACTAGTACGAGCAAAAAGACTTACCCCAACTGCCTGAAACATGAGCGCGCTCTCCAAGGTGCCACTTGTAGTCTCGAGTAGTTTGCACTATATGGCCAACGTCAGCATATCATGGAGGAGCTCCTCAGGAAGACCCTCTGTCCTTAGCCTGTTCTAAGGGCGGATGTTCCACTGCGGCACATAAATCTCGGTCCAATGCCCTTCGGCATGCTGACCCGCAGAGGGGAAGACTGAGCAGTAGCAGTTCTCTCCTCCAGATCGACCAACACAACATCCTCCATAGGCGACCTTGCCCTCTTCTACAACCTAGGAGTACGCTCTCCGGACGTCGAGCACACCTCAGTAGAATGGGGCTGGGTTCCCTGAGCCCCTTGGGATCGTACTCTATTAGTCGTAGCTCTCATGCGGTGGTTGATCTCCTCATGATTCGCCATCTTGACACTTACGCAAGCCAAACGAGGAATTAGTACAAGTTACACAACTCAGGAAGGAAGACAATGGAAAATCGATGACTAACGAACCAGCCTCCTCGCTCATTAGCCTAACACTGATCAATTTCGAGAAGGACGTGCAATTCATCACATTGACCTCTTTGATCATCCCTATGGCCGCCCTTTCTTCCTCGGAAAGCCAGTCCAACGTGGGTTGCTTCACCTTGGTCCTTGGATCCTGATGCTCGACCAACAGAGGCCAACTCCTAGGACAACGCATGAAGAAATCTCTCCTTCTAGCTTCATTGAGGTTGGGGTCCCGACCAGCACTTTGATGCATTGCCTGGCCGAGTAGTAGTAATACCCCTGTTGGTGATGCTTCAGTTGGAAAAAATAGTTGATCATCCCCAAGGTAAGCACAAGGTTGTGGATAGAAAAGTACAATATCAGATCGATCGAAAGCCTAAATGAGTTCAACATCAGTTGTACCGGCGATACCCGATACCATCTGAATACCTCTATAAGTCCCTCGTGTAGTAGAAATCTCAGCCCAGCCATGAGGCTGTGTTCGTACACACAAAGCTCCCCTGGCCGAGCATCTATGGGCTTTTTTCCAACCCTCGAACACCTTGCCTCGAATTCGACAAGAATATAGTACAAAGCCCAGATACGACCAACATCACATGGCATCAATAGCATAGTGTGGTCCCGAACTGGTGACCGGCCCTTACAGGAAGATTGGCCATCCTAGTCAACGGCCCAGCCTCGACCATCCTTGGCTTCGGCCCCCTGGCCACCAACCTTAGAAACAACAAGCACAACAACCTCAGTAAGAGACCCCAACTCATACTCAGAACTAAAAGAAGTGAAAGTAGAGGAATTCGAAGAAGAGGAAGAAGATTGGGAAAACTCAGTGGACAAGGAAGACATCTTATCAGACACCAGGAAATAAGACCACAGAACTGAAGCAATCACCAAGTAGCCGAAGGCTACCCCTTGCCGAGCTCTAGAAACACTCCCTTCGCATGAGGAAGGAGAAATGCCCTTTCACCCGCTTTTATAGGCTCTCAAGGATCCAAGTTAGAGTAGATCAATGATCCAAATCAGGTGCCACTCTCTGACACCTCGGGAAGACGAAATGACGCAACTATCCCCCACACACAAGACACCTCTGACAACCCATTTGGGGACAGTACGAATGCCAATTGGGCCAGTTCAGCCCAGAAAACCGGTTCAACCCAAATCCTTCAGCCCTAATGACGCGCTAAACCAAAAGCAACTTCGTGCTCCTCAGCCAACGACCAAAGAGCTCTTCCACAACACGGCGCAGCCGAGCATCAAATAAGCTCAAATTCCAAAGATCAACTTTAAGTTCCTCAACCGACGACTGAAGCACTCTTCCACGCCACACCTTGGTCGAGCACTTCACTCCTTAACTTCGGAACTAGGGGAGTGGTGTTCAGGTCTTGGTTGAACTGGCTTCAGGTGCCATGTGGTGCCAATGTGGCCACCTTATCCCCCTGGCCACTTAGCGCCGCGTCACCTCCATGAACCCGTCTTATCCACCCTGCCACGTCGACACCACGTCATGTGGATAAGCGCAACCAACACAGAAGAGGATGGGGACAACTCCACTGGGGATTAGGCCTTATCCCAAAGACCTCGGCAATTAGCCTCATCCCAACAACCCCAAAAGCCTAAACCAATCAAGACACATATCTCTAACTATAAAAAAGTACCTCCCGCTCAAGGTAAGGGATCCAACTCTTAACTCCCATACCATTACTCTACTTGGACAAGCACTAATCTTCAACTGCTCGGCCTGACCACCCACTACTTTCTACTAATTTGAGCATCAGAATATCTACTCAGGGATAACTCCTCGGGCCTCTGACCTTTTCTTGGTTTCAGATCTCATTGCATGGCTTCGTCCTTCCACCTTGGCCCTGCCCAATTGACAAAGACTTTGATTATGGCCTTAATTCTTGCACTACCTCGGATCGAACATCATCACATTCCCTACATTGTTTTACCCTTTTTAAGGAATAGATACGAATTCTACTTTTTTTTTTGTTTAATTAGATTCATCATCTTCGGTCAAGCAGTTTAGTTTTTAAATGGTTTTGGAAAAATTAGGTTAAAAACTTTCTTCTATGATGATTGACCATAAATTGGATGGATGGAATTATTAGTGAGCTTATATTGTTTTGCATTTTCGGATTATAAGTAAATCCGGTATGTGGATAGAGAGTGAATGTGGGATTTTGACTAGTTTAATCTTGGAGGCTGAGATCATATTGTATTCATATTTTGGATATTACTTTATTCTACTTCATGTCTTAATTTATTTCATTTTTACTGCAATCAAACAAAATAAGTTATAATTTGAAACAAGAATAGGTTAGAATTTTGCATCAGTGCAAATTTATTTGCATTGCAACCAAACGCAGCCCTTATTTCTAAATAGCTGACCTGAGACTGAGTAGCACTCATAAGACGACTGTTTAACCAAAATTTGTCTCCTCCATTTAACCCATTTTTCTAAATAGCTGACCTGAGATATTTTTGAATAAAATACCATTTTAAGATGTACACCGGTTTCTGATGAAGGTGCATCGTGAAATAGTTGCAAACTGTGAGGAGTATTTTAGTAAAACGCAAATTATAAGATGTCTCAATAAATACACAAAACTATAGGTTAAATGACCCAAAAAAACAAAGAAAAAAAACCCTTTTTTTTTCCTTTTACAGGTTAAATGCTATTGAAACAACAAGAACAGCGGCAGCAAGAAGAGTACGTAATTAATAGAACAATCAATTGCTTTGGGGCTGATAACACCTGAAATGGCTGAACCAAATGAATAATTATCACTTTGTCTTTTAGCGAATAAGTTAATTCAGTAGATTGCAATCTCTTTATGGCAGAAGCTAATGAAGTTGGATTGATTACTTAAATCCCTATATAATTTACAATAAATTTATTTTTCCATCAAAAGACAAGGCAACAGGGGCCATTACTTATAATGGTGAAATCTCGGGCTGGCAAGTGCGACTGTGTGAGAATACAGGTTTAAGACCCCAGATATCTCGGGCCAACATTGAGTAAATAAGTAATTTTAGCCATTATCAAGCAGAACCTTAGATTAAAATGTCTGTTCTTCTGACTGTTTTGCCACAGACTCGAGCACTTTGAAATCAGTCTATATATTACCCCAACATCCCACAAAGAAAAGCTTCTAATCCCGTGGGAATTTGGGCGACAACCGACACTGACTATGGAGTCATTTCAGGAGGTCCATTCCATCACTTCCCATGAGAATATCTTATTATTTGATGATTGTGCTAAGCTGATGTGAGAAGCATTTGATAGGGGAGCTAATGTAATAAGAATGCCATACTTCCAAAGAGATTATAATATAGCACGAATACGGTACTTGATATCTATAGAGAATGTCAAGTTGTTCAGACGAAGCCACAGCTAAAGACAAATTGTTTTCATTCAGTGAATGCTTTGTCCCAACCCAACTCCTGGGCGGACCCACGTAGTCCAATAATGGAGTCTGCGAGAAGATTCACTATCTTATGAATGACTTTTCAGTCTCCTTGTTTGTTAACATGGAGAACCAATCTATCTCATGTGATGTTACTGGCTTTGGGGTCTTTCGATCGAGGAAACCTGAATCTAATAGTGAATCTGTGTTTAGTGTTGTTTGGATTGAAACATACCAACAAGATATCAAAGAAGTAGAAAAGAATATTGGCAATTTTTTCTTCTGCACTGTAAAAAAATAGAGAAATTGAAGTGATCTTTTCCACTTATTTGATATCTATCTTGGGTCATTTATTAAAACATTCCCATAGTTTCATGGACTTATTAAAACCTACCCTATATTTTGCATTTTACTAAAACCTACCTTATACCCTAATAAACCTGGCTCTAACCTGACCATCTAGGGATGAGTCAAGTTGAATTTACCATTTAACATGACCATCAGGTCATAATACCCCTACACATATAAAGGGTATCTTATTATTTGGTCTTACTTCTAACCCCTAACCTTAAAGTTTATGATTTCTTTCATTCTTTGTTTTAACCCAAATCAAGTTTAGGTTTGGCTAACCCCCCCGCCCATCAGGTCATAATGCCCCTACACATATAAAGGTTATTATTGTAATTTGGTCCAACTTCTAATCCTTAACCTTAAATTATATGATTTATTTTATTAATTTTTATTGAAAACTCAAGAACCATTAATTTAAGACGAAAATTGGTTTATGGGTTACTGGATTAACATCCTTACTCTCCTATGCTCTATTTTTATTACATATGGACATTTTTGAGAGAAAATGAACTAGAAAGAGCCCTATGACTTTCTTAATTAATTTTGATCATGGACCAAGTTGAGCTATAGGCATACTATAAAGCTATATTAATGTAATTATTTTAAATAGAATTTAAATTAATAAAAATAGATTTAAAATTAATAACTTTCTCATGACAAAGTTAATTTTATAAGATTACTATTTTTTGTTAATTTTATTTATAAAACTATATAATATTAGTAATTTACTTTAATTAATAAAAAATATTATTATTATTATTATTATTATTATTATTATTATTATTATTATTATTATTATTATTATTATTATTATTATTATTATTATTATAACAAATTTGTATTAATTTCTACAATTTTTAAATATGACTTAAGTGGATTAAAATTATAACTTGTATAGTTTTATTAGTAATAACAATTGATAACTTTGTTATAATTAAGCTAATTAGGATCGTTTAGCCACATAAATAAGTTACCTAGTTAAACAGCATGCTTATGCAGTACGGTTTTCCGAGAAAACGTTTCTTAGGAAACAGTTTTGGTTCCAGACACCGCTATAGGGGGAGGGAGGAGACCAGATTAGGAGATGTTTTAGAAGGAAGTTTTAGGTGGGGAGATAGTTTAGGATAATTTTTTTTTAGGAAAGGAGACGAATATGAATAGGAACGAGATATATATATATAGAAGAGATATTTAGGAAAACAGGGTACTGAGGTGGCAAACTAAAAATATAAGTAATGATATTTTGAGGAAAGAGAGGAAACCAAAAAGAAGCCTTAAAGGAAGGGAAGAAAGAAGAGGCCATCTGGCGTGACCATACATATAACAATAGATTTTTTTTTTTTGTGCAAACAGTTGTAGAAAAGACATTCATTTTCGATACATACGTGTCCAAAGAATTCTTCTTGCTTTAGTATTAAATTTAGATTAAAACAAAGGAACATCAGAATTGTGGCCGCATTTGAACATCACTCACACTGACGTGAACATTTGGAGGGATCTTCTTGTTCTTTCTTTTGCTTCTGAATAAGTTTTGATGTTGTTATGTACCCATATGGTCGGTACAAAACGATGAATCATGACTTCACTTAATGTGACCCTGATTTGGAACACTTCCAATGAACTTTAAGAGAAAATTACATGTAGAAGGATTATTGGTTTCACTGTATCATTATTTTTATCTTTCAATCAAAACAAAAAAAAAAGTATATATCATTATTTTTGTCCTCTCTTTTCTATTTCATTAGGGCTGTGATGAGTGATGCTTACAAATCTGAAATCTAGCTTTACAAATTAATAAATGTCTAATCCACCAAGAACTTACGTCATATATATCATGAGAGGTGATACATATAACATGCCTGAACAGTTGAACATAATTTTCACTTCAGCTTTAGAAACCAGGTGCTAATTTGGGCACATCCCCTTAGGAAAGAGGAAAGAAAGTAATAAAGAAATATCCTCATCGAAAATAATCAGTTATTTCCTTCTCGAGAAGTACTTTGGGCTATTAATTAATTAGAGGTATATGATTCAAGACACACGAATAGGGTGGCTTTATTAAGGGCTTGTTCTGTTTTGTGGTTGAAAAAAGTGTGGTTATTCTCAGAGCATACCATACTAGTATCGTGGATTCTAGAATGTTCACTTTGTAGGCTGTAGTGTTTTGTATGGGTGTAAGTCAGGCAGGTCGGGCCAGGTTTATAGTCAGTCTGGGCCTAATTCTAAAATCTGAACTTAATGCTTGAGCTCGAGGACAAGTCCGATCTTTTCAATCCAAGCCCAACCCACTGTTACACAGTTCAGTATGCCCTTAGTTTCAATCAGAATGATGTACTTTATGAGTTTATTGTAAATGAATAAAGATACATATTTGATTCATGTTCCCTTGGTATGTTTCT
>NW_010729520.1:87180-101129 GCF_000365185.1 Nelumbo nucifera | reverse complement strand
TTTTTTTAGTTAATTTCAGGATTAGAGTTTTTTTTATTTTCTTGATTCAAGACCAGGTGGCAAACTTGGAACCCCTTAAGAAAACCCTATTCATTGTTCGCTTTGGCCTAAATCCTCTTTGCATCATTCTAATCACGCCATTAGGATCATGACATTTAAGTTGGGGGTGAGGAAAGAGAGAAATTTTTGAAAAAAYATTAAGAAGCTAAGCCTTTAAATATGTAGAATTAAAATTTCATTGAAAAATTTAAAATGTTTTCCACTAAAAGAGATTCCCAAACAGAAAAAGTTGAGTAAACTAATAGAAGAATATTGAATTTTGTAGAAATTGGTAGCAAGTGATAGGGGTCAAAATTGGTCTTATTTGAATATTGTTGAAACCGTTTAGAAATTGGAAAATACTCCTAAGTTTGCCCCTGCCAAGATAAGAAGGGAAAGAGTGAGAAATTAGACAAAAATTCTTCAAATTGTTAGAAATAGTGGACTACCCTGAACAATGGTTTCAAAAGAGAGAGAGAGAGAGAAAGAGAATAAAAAGTCAATGGACACCCTAGACTTAGTAATCGGGCCTCTTCACCTAAGGCAAGTGTCGAGATTCGCGTAAAATGATGGAAGGTAACAAAAAATCAAGTTTAGGGGTAGAAATCCACTATAAAAAATGATAAGAAGAATACATGTCTGATTTTAAAAATCAATCTCAGATTATCAAGACMGTTTGCAAATGGAAGGGTATARAAGATTTTTAAGCCAATTTTCGATAATATTCAAAGTAAGATAGTTTTACCCCTTGAGCCCAATACCGATCTATACAAAGTTTGAGAATGTTGGAATCAGGATGTTTGACTCATTCTGGGGAGTGTGATAACCCTGCATTTTGATGCCTTAAGGGCATCAATTCAGGGGTACTTTTGGCCTTAGAGTAGTGAAAGTGCACCCTTTTTCTAGTTAAAATCAATTATGTGACCTCTGAGGGTCTTTGTAGAAAACTGGGAAGTTTTCAGGGCTAAAGTGCAGTTTTTGGGAAGCTGGTGTGAAGACAAGTTGAGAAAGGTGTGTTTTTGTAAATAATTGAGAACAAGAGGGTGCCTCCTATCTTTTAAACCCAGTTGGCGTCAATCCTACTGTATTACCATGCTCCCCTCTCCTTAGCAAACCCTAGGGAGCATTTTTAACCTAATCTTTTCCTCCTTAGCTAACCTAGCCGCCCAAGATGTGAAATCTCCACCATCCATTTTAGGGCTCTCCTTTGTAGCTTCTAAACCCTAGGGCGCCACCTATTCTGCTCATCTTCACCATTTAGCTCACCACCATTAAATCTCAGCCACTCCCTCCATCTTATATCTCAGCCATTCACTCTAGGGCACCACCTATTCTTTTAATCTTAACCTTTCAACCCTAGATGTTCAAATCTGCACCCTCCATTTCTGGGTGCCCAAATCTCAGCCCTACATAATATTGGGCGCCCTCTCTTTCCATTCTCAGCCATAGGATCACCCCAAAATCTTCTCAGCCATCCATTAGAAACTCTATAGCATCCCTAACTTTGCTAAATCTCAGCTGTCGCCCCCCATCTTTATCCCTATTTCTAGTTGTGTCCACCATTCTCTATAAAAAGGCCCCTTTGTGTTCTCTCTCCCGGATCTAAGTACGTAATTATTTTTCCCTTGCTTCCCTGTGGATGGATACGACCCATTCTCACCATTTGCTACATTAGTAGTTGTTTGAGAATCGGAATAAAATTATAAATGTTTAAACTGGTGTTCCAAAGTGTTTAACGATGCACTTACGGACACACCAATAACATGAATCAATTATGCACTTTATTCATTTGCAATAAATGTCAATAAGTACATCAATCTGATTGGAGCTAAAAGCATAATTATCTAACAGCTCCCACTTGCACTTAGGTTCAATCGGGTACAAGCTAGTGGCCCATACTTTCCACATGTTTCTCAAACACTTTCTGTGTGAGTGGCTTAGTCAATTGATCTGCTACATTTTCCACTGACGCTACCTTCTGAATCTGGACGTCCCCTATACCAACAATCTCCCACAGTACATGGTACTTCCTCTCGATGTGCTTCAACTTCGAGTGGGGTCGTAGCTCCTTAGCCTGGGCAATAGCTCCAGTGTTGTCACACAAGAGTGGAATGGGTGATGTGCTGGATGGAACAACTCCTACTTCCTGAATGAACTTGTTCATCCAAATGACTTCCTTGGCAGCTTCACTTGCAGAAAACTTGAGAATGATCTCTATGTTCTCCATCATTCTTTGGAAACAAACTTAACCGAAACTAATAATCCCCAAGAAAAGAAATCGTGATACAATTAATCCCACATACTTTTGGCGTTACCGACTTAGCCACCTTAATATAGATCATATCACAAGGTTAGTAAAGGATGGTCCTTTGGATTTTCTAACTGTAAAAGATCTTCTAACCTGTGAACCTTGCCTTTAGGGTAAGATGATGAAACGTCCATTTACGGGTAAGCCAAAAAGGTCTACAGGCACTCTTGACCTGATACATACTGATGTATGTGGCCCCATGAATGTTAGGACACGTAACCAGCACGTTTATTTTATAACACTCACCGATGACTTTTCATGGTATGGTTAAATGTACCTAATAAGACACAAGTCTGAATCCTTTGAAAAGTTTAAGGAGTTCAGACAAGAGGTCAAAAAACTATTAGGGAAACAAATTTAGGCCCTTCGATCAGATCGAAGAGGCGAATATCTCTCTAACGAATTTAGGGACTACTTAAAGGAAAATGGGATTGTATCACAACTAACTCCTCCTACAACACCACAATTAAACGGTGTATCAGAGAGGAGAAATTGAACTCTATTAGATATTGTCTGTTCATTTCTCATCCACTTAGAGTTACCTATATCCTTTTGGGATTTCGCATTAGAGACTGCGATTTATATGCTAAACCGGGTTCCAACCAAATCCATTCCTAGGACTCCATATGAGCTATGGGCTAGTAAGAAACCAAGTGTAAGACACTTGAAGATTTTGGGATGTCCAACACATGTTAAAAGAACAAATACTGACAAATTTGAACCCAAAACCAGTTGTTGCCTATTTGTAGGATACCCCAAAAGGTCTGTAGGTTACTTATTCTATGATTCAAAAGAGCAAAAGGTGTTTTGCGGTCGAAATGCTTACTTCCTAGAGGAAGATTACATTCTATACAATCATCAATAGGAAGTTTTTCTTCATGAGGAGAGCCCAGGGGTAGTGGGAGATATCTTACAAGTTCCAAATAATAACCAACCTAGAAGGTCTACCCTGGTATCTATGCCTCCAATTCGTTACGGCTTTCATCAAGAAAGTTACTTAATGGAAGCCATGATTAGGGAAGAGGATCCCATGACTCATATGGAGGCAATGCTGGACATAGATTCTTTGAAGCGGGTAGATGCCATGAAAGCTAAGATGGACTTGATGGAGACCAACAAGGTCTGGACTCTTGTAGACCCACCCCCTGGGGTGAAAGCAATTGGTTGCAAATGGATCTATAAGAGGAAGAAGGGCCCTGATGGTAACATTGAGACCTATAAAGCTCGTCTAGTGGTGAAATGGTACACTCAGAAAGAGGGAATCAACTATGAGAAAACCTTTTCGCTAGTGGCCATGCTTAAGTCTATTAGGATACTGCTAGCTGTAGTAGAATACTATGATTACAAAATTTGGCAAATGGATGTGAAAACCGCATTCCTGAACGGAGATCTTATTGAAGATATCTACATGCAACTACCATAAGGATTCATTGCTGCAGGTCAGGAACACATGGTGTGTAAACTTAATCAATCCATATATGCACTTAAACAAGCTTCTAGGAGATGGAACATCCGACTTGTCTCTACCGTCAAACAGTTCAACTTTGAGTAGAATCCGAATGAGCCCTGTGTTTACAGGAAGATAGTGGGAGATAAGGTTATGTTCTTGGTTCCATATGTAGATGACATCCTACTCATTAGGAATGATGTAGGAATGTTAGCTACGATGAAAGTGTGGCTTTCACAGTAATTCTCCATGAAAGATCATGGAGAAGTGTCTTACATCTTCCGTCTTCGACTTTATAGAGATTGATTGAAGAGCTATAGCATGGAGAACTCCAAGAAAGAAATGTTCCTTTTAGGCATGGAGTCACTCTCTCTAAGGGAATGTCTCCCAAGACTCCCAAAGGGATTGAGGGCATGGGAGAGGTTCCTTATGCCTCAACCGTAGGAAGCATCATGTTTGCCATGCTTTGCACTTGGCCTGACATCGCTCAGGCAGTGAGTGTGGTAAGTAGATATCAATCAAACATAGGACAGGAGCACTAGACAACTGTGAAAAAAATACTAACATACCTTCAAAGGACAAAAGAGTTTTGTTTGGTATTCAATGGTAGTTTACTACAGATCCTAGGGTATACCGATGTCGACTTCTAGTCAGACCCAGAAGATAGAAAGTCTACATCTAGTTATATCTTTATAGTGGGGTCCTGTGCAATAAGAAAAATAGTCCACGACCAAAGCTAAGCACATTGCCATAAGTGAGGCTACCTAATGGATGAAGTTGTTCATTCTAGAATTTGGAATTCAGCACATCACCCATTCCACTGTTGTGTGACATCATTGGATCTACAAGATATTGATGTTAGAAGAGACATCCAGATTCAGAAGATAACATCAGCGGAGAATTTGACAGACTTATTAACTAAGCTATTGACATAGAAAGTGTTTAAGAAACACGTGGATAATTTGGGACTAAGCCTTATACCCGATTGGACCTAAGTGCAAGTGGGAGCTGTTAGACAATCTATGCCCTTAGCTCCAATTAGATTGATGTACTTATGACATTTATTGTAACTGAATATTAGTACATAATTGATTCATGTTATCTATGGTGTGTTTCTATGTAATACCCTTAAACTAGACACTTATGAGACTCGTGTTAGTTTAGAATCTTCACAACCGTTGGATAGACCTGGGGAGGTTTATCCTGCCAAGGCTAACACTGATGTGCTGCCAAGAAGGTTGGGGTTGGGGTGGCTTGTCTCAGTTGCTAAGGTGAGACCAGAAGCACATGTAGTGTTGGTTTGATTGAAACTTTGAACCAGACCATTTTTCCAGTTATGCCCTGGACATTGGAGACAGAAGGGCAAAACTGGAAAGTTACACCTGAACCCTAGACTCGATTATGGTACTGCACTAGGTGTTGGATTGGACTATCTTTGATATGTCAATCAGTGAAATCCTTAGCGGGGGTCAAAAACTTGGGTATGTTGGGGCAGTCTGAGAATTCACTTGAGTGGGAGATCATAGTGATAGAATCAGTCCCTTTATCAGACAAAGTGAATGATTGGGGAATGCATTTTCTCTGATGGAAACCTCAACTGTCCTTAGTTGATTTCAAACTTGTTGTGATTTGTTTTAAAAAATATATTTATATAAAGATATACATATATATATTATGGTTTCACAAAATGTTTGCAAAAGGTTTTAATTCCTGTGATCATTGTGAGTAGAGAGTGCAACACTGTACCTTGCAACTGAGGGAGAGGTTCTCTCTTGTCGGGCAGTGTTTGATCATTATGGGCAAAGGGGTTAAGTGTAAGACCGTTTAGGGTTTTTACCTGATGGGCTAATCTCACATAAGTCCCCAGTCCTTGGGCTTCATAAGGTAGCTGGACGCAGGGACCATTTAGTGTAAATGTTGGGCATGCTAAGAGCCCATACTGATGGGCTCAAGGGTTCATTGTATTCAACAATGAATTCGGCCAGGCCTTGTAACAAAAGCTGGGTTGAACCCATATGGATTTTGTGGAGATCAATGCTAGGGTTCCATGCCCCACAAAGAAGGCCAAACTAGCCTACATTTAAAAGGTAAAGTGAGCCATGTGACCTAATGGGCTTAAAGCCCATTTTGAACTGGGTTTAATTGATTTAATTAAATGGGGTGAATCTGGTTTATTATCTGATTAGGATTAGCAGTAGGATAAGATAAGTCTTATCTACTGAAGACTCCAAATCCAAATATCAGATTTGGATATAGAAACTCCTTCCTAATTGGATTAGGAAGCTGATCCTAAGAGGGTTATAAATAGGGGGGCGAATTCCTCTATGGCTAAATTCTTCTTCTACAGTTTTCTCCCTTATTTCTTGCCGCCCCTACCCAGTTCGGTCTCCATTCTTGGAACTAATCAAGATTAGATCTTGATATTATTTCTTTCTAGAAAAAACAATCTGAAGTTGTACTCACACCCTACTTGATTCTTACTGAAGAATTTGGGTTATTGTTGAAGAACCTTCGTGCTGATCCTGCCTCACCGTAAGATGTGTCATATTCAGTGGAGGTAGGTTTTGGTGATCTCTTTGCACGTGAGCACCTACATTGGGAGTTATTTACATTGATTCTGTATCAGATATATCCCTCTCCTTATTTACGTTTCAGATTTAGTCCGGTTTGTTTCATGAATGAACCTTGAAAAATGTAGTTTTTCTCAATTAGGGAATACGATTCCCGAATGGGAAAAAGAAATTTTTTGAAATTTTGCCCAACCACCCTGCATGGTTCGGCCATCCATATAATAGATCTCCCATCCCTTCAAGGGTCCATAATCTGATGGATAGTGTTGTCCACCTATTCATTCAAATAGCCAAGAAACATCGATGTCAATGGAAGCAAATGTCCACTAGCAGCCAAAACTACGAAAGTCATGAGCCAGATGTGCAATCCAGTCAGGGGCACTGGGGAAAAGGAATCTGGAAGCCACATAAAGAATGAAAACAGTTAAGTGACACTGACTATTCATCTTCCACACCATGAAGTTACTACAACCATGGTAATCAAACGAGTACTTCATCCACCTGTCAAGCGTTATCTTGACATAGGCATCGGAGGCCAAAACCCCCTCCCTGAGTTAACTTCCTTTGAAGACTCATAGTCGGAAAGCTGCTCCGTTGTATCTACTTTTAGGATGAAGTCCAGGAATAGATACACCTCCTTCACCACTCTTTCTCATGCATTGCACTTCTCACCATTGCGAGAACCCTTAGACTGCTTGCGTGGTGCCATTGAATATAAAAATTACAACAACCCCGGATAGAAAAGACAAGAAGTAGAAGGGAATAGAGTGACAAAGCAGTCGCAACACCAACAGCACAACAACTCAAACAAAAATGAACGAGAATAGACCACCTCCCATTCCAATTTGAAAAGATGATTTGAAAACCATCTGGCAGCCGAAACGATGTTCTAGAAAAGTGATAGCTGCCTGGATTACCCATCACCTTTCCATTGGGAGACGTAACGTCACCTCAGTGTCCCAAATAAAAATTGAGAGAGTTAAATTTGTTATAATTCAAAATGTAACCGCCAAAAGTTCGCGCCCATCGCCTAAATGATGGTTACACACTACATCATCCGACGCACCCACCAGCCAATCAGAATTCGATTATCATAACTCAGATTGGCCATTGAATTCAACACCATGCACAGCAAAATATTTATAGTGTAAACAACGCATGGGAGATAGCTTATACTACATGGTATTGCATTAAGAATAACATTGCCATGGACATCCCATTGCCAAAACATTGGGAGCTGCCACCCTTGCCAATCAAAATATATCACCATAATGTATTATTTTTGAAAACTAGAACACTCACACAACCTAAGCAAGTAAATACATGTTTTTTGCCAAGAAGCCCTCTGTCAAAAGTCATGGGGGATCTGAAAAATCAGAAGGAACAATACCTATGACTTTTGACAGAAGCCTTCCAACCCAAGAGGGCTGAAACTACCATGCCTAGATACACAAACACTCGATGTGTTTCCCGATAAAAAGCATTTTGCCAAGACACAGGGGGCTAAAAACCCAAACATATCTGAAACTGTCTCTTGAAAAAATGCTTCCCCTCAAGAAACAAGGGGGATAATAACACAAAAATCGAACAACCTTAACATGCTTGAACTCCAAAATCATACACCCCAATAATATCACCCTTTTCCAAGACATGGTCAAAACTGCACTTAAACCCCCTCAATAGTCAAAGTCGTCAAGAGCATGCATGCGACGCCAAAGCCCAAGAAAAAACCAACTATAAGTTGAAAACAAAATCAAAAAACAACATTTTCCCCACACGTCAGCCATAATAATCTAACTAATGTTTAAATGCACCAATCATAGAAATACTTACTGATAAGAATACGCTTACCAATAAGCAGGGGGACTAATTGTAAGTATATGTTGTCCACCTTGACTGCAATAACAACGAAGGTACCAAACCTACATATAGAAACACCAATGGCAAAATGCAAGACAATGCAGGTCTGCGATGAGTCTATAACTTGTCACAGAACTAAGATGAATTCGAAGCCATCGCAGTCCTACGATGGACGAAAACACCATAAGCCAAATTCGCCTATAATAGGACATTCAGGAAGACCAAATAGGAATACATCAAATTAGTTATGGCATTACCAATGCCACATCACTACAAGGGACCCATGAAAGGAAGTAACACAATAGTAGTATGGGAATCCTTAGATGAAAGGAAAGTTTGTCTTAGAAAGATCTCATGAGACACGTGGCGAACCCCTAGTAGTGTACCCTTGTCAACTGACACCGTATCAAAGATCCCCTTTCCAAAGAGGAGTCAAACTCCTTTTGGCTCATTCCCTTCAGGACCTTGGGATCTCCCCTTATAAAAAGGGGGTGCAGATCATAGCAGGGACGATAACTCTGTCAATAAAAGCTCATAACCTACCCTTACTATTCAATAGTCCTAGCCTTTCTTCGCCCTTTGACGAGACCATTGCACATAGCTTCACCACACCACATACATCATAAATTTAATTTTTAAATTTATTTTTTAAGTTTAAATATTTTGAACCTACCAACGAAATAAAAAATTGACCCAAACCAATACAACCTTAGTTGGCTACTTTTCACGAATAGTCAGTCGGTTTCGGGTGACCAACTCCCCAACCTAACCTGGTTGATTTATTTGGTCGTACAACTTATAACCAACCTGTGAACACTCATAATTTCAGCTAAATTAATAGTCTAATATCTAATAAGTATCAATAGTTTAATCTCCAATAATTATTGAAAATTTATAGTGAAAATACACAATTATTGAAAATATATTGATAATGAAAATACAATAAATAACTAATAAGAATATAATAAATATAACAATTACAAAAATATAAAAAATAATAAAAATATATTAAATAGTCAATAAATAGTGTGATCTTAAATAATAGCTTAATCTCTAACAAATATTAATCAATGAATTATAACAAAAATATTATAAATACAACAAGTACAATAAATTAAATTAAAATGTAAAATAATAGTAGATTAATCTCCAATAATTATTTATTTGTTTTTTAAATAACAAAGAAAATAAATTTATACAAAATTATTGAAAAGTTATTTTCTAGAATAAATATAGATTAAGATTTTAAAATTACTAATAGTAAATATTAACTTTTATTAAAGTTATATATTTTCTATAATTATTAATTGATGTAAGTGAAATTAGTTATTTACAATAATATTTAGTTATTTAAATAATTTCATTATTTAAATTTAAATTGTTAAATACTTATTGAATTTTATTATCCACAAAATTATAGTTTATACTATTATTACATAATTTTGTTATTAGTTTTGTAAAATATTAAATTATTATTAATTTGAATATTATGTTATAGTTATGTTTCTACTTTTATGATTTTTTTTTAAATTTATCACAAAATTTCATTATTTTAACTATTTAAAATCTAGTTATATTAAATATTTTTTATTTAAAATACTCAATTACTTAAATATTTAAATTATATGTAAAGCATTTAAAATATTTAATATGTTGTTATTGAAGATACTTACTGTTAGTGCTCGGATTGGACGAGGGCAACACAGTAAATTTGCTTTGCTTCCTGGTCGAGTTGACTAGTGGATGAATCTAAGGGCTGTTGAGGTGTAGGGCTAGAAGAGACCGAAGTGCACTACGGCCGAGGGTCGATGAAGTGTGTCCTAGGTCGGTCAAGGTTGAGTACCTGCGAGAAAGGGGATGTCAGAGACCCCGGGTGCAAACTCGAGACGGGAACACCGATGGTCAAGTCAGTGTGGGTGTAGCAAAGAGGGTGTATGAGGTCCGAGGAGCTCGAATGAGGTTGCCAATAAACCAGAGAGCTAGAGAGCTTGGAGTCTGGGATGAGTTCTAAATCTAGTTGAGGACCCCTTATCTGGAGGGTAAGCACCCTATTTATACTTGAGGTCGTCTGATAGCGGACCACACAGGTGGCCAGGATGCGGTATAGCCTTGGACGGGCGGTCATCTGTGCTCGCCGTGTGTGGTCGCACCATTGGTTCCACGCTGGGCACCAACCTCCAACCTACAAATACACTGATTGTCTCTGCCCTTGGCCACATGTTGACGTGCCAGTGGCCTGCCAAAAGCGCCTACATCATTGGCCTTCCATACTCGAGGCCGTGGTGGAGGTCTTAGCTGATGACCTCGGCTTTGGTCGAAGAGAGTGTCATTCTTGTTGGGAAGCGTTGTGTGGCCTTATACGATGAGGATCTCAGCTATAGCCAAGCTAGAGAGTGTAGTCTTTAGGTGCAGAGGTGTTGGTGCCAACATCGTAGCTACCGAGGATAGCCCCGCCCGGGAGTGTGGAGACGTTGACTATGGTTGAGGCCTCGTCAGTGGTAGTCCAGCCCATGAGCGTGCAGATGTCATCCTTGGCTTCGAGGGGCTTCCGTTAGTTGTTGTGCTGATTCCACTCCTCGAGGAGGTTGTGGAGGGCCAAAGAGTGTAGAAGCATTGGCCTCGGCTCCAAAGAGCTCAGTATTGTGCTTCCTACGGGTACGAGACGTGTGTGCCCCCAATCGCGTGCTTCAGATGAGTTGATGGGTCGATGCACAGGCCAGGCATTGGTTTCTAGCCGGTCACCACCATGTGAGGTGTACACAACGAGTGGGTGTGCCATGTGAAGGAATCCATCATATGGATGGCCAAACAATTCAAGATGGCTGGGCAAAATTTCAAAAATTTTCTTTCACCCTTCCGGGAATCATATTTCCAATTTTAGAAAAACTACTTTTTCAAGGATCATTCTTGAACTGAAACCAGACCAATTCTGAAACCAAAGAAAAATGGAGAAGTATACCTGATACGGAAACCACAAGTGTAGCTCCCAAAGTGGTAATACATGCTCAAAGAGAGTTCAAAAACCAGCTTTCACTAAAGATGACACAGCTTAGATTAAAGCCGGTTCAGCAATACAATTATCAACAAAACTATGATCCATTAGCTTGGATCGAGCAAGGGAGATGAGCACAAATTGATAATGATGTTTTCATGCAAAATCAGAAGCAAGAACTAATCTTTATCAGTCCAGGAATTGGAGGTTGAACTAGGGTTTCTAGGGCAACAAGAGCAGAGAGAGAAATAAAAGCAGAGTGAACTGGAGCAATTCGCCCTCCTCCTTTTATAAGCCTTAAGGATCAGCACTCCTAATCGAAATAGGAGGCTCCTAATCCAAATCTTTATTTGGATCTAGACTCTCTGAGTGGATAAGATTTATCCTCTTATCCTAATGGTTGATCCAAACCCACATTTGCCCAAGTCACATGACTGCTTAAGCTGTCATGTGACATCCTGATTAATCCAATTAATCATGGGCTTTAGGCCCATTTAACAAGTTGCTTACATCCCTAAGTAGTTGCTGGCCCATTTGGTTTTCTTCGTATGGTGTGGGACCCCAACAATGATCCTACATAAGCCCATATGGTTTTGGCCTAGCCTCTTTGAAAAGGCCTGGCCGAATTCACTGTTCACTGTCAAGCACAGTGAACCATTGAGTCCATCAGTATGGGCTCTTATTGGGCCCAACATTTACATTAAGTGATCCTTGAGTCCAGCCATCCTATGAAAGCCCAAGTATAATGGACTTAAGTAGGATATATTCCATTAGGTAAAAAACCCTAAATTGTCTCTTACACTTAACCTCTCAGCACATAATAATCCACCACTTCTCGACAAGGAAGGACCTCTCCCCTAGTTGCAAGGTGGAGTGTTGCACTATCTTCTTGGAAGGGTCCCGGGAATTAAAACCATTTTTCAAACCTTTTTCTTAAAACATAATATATAGATATCATATAAATATATTTTACAAAACAAATCTCAAACAAGTTTGAAATCGACTATCGGTAGTTTTGGTTTCCATCAGAGCATCTACAGTCCTGATCATTCACTTTGTTCGACAATGGGGCTGATCCTGTCACTATAATCACCCAGTAAAGTGAACTCTCAGACTGCCCCAACATACCCAGGTTTTGACCCCCAAAGGATCTCACTGATTAGCATATCAAAAACAGCCCGATCCAACACCTAGTGCAATACCATAACCAAATATAGGGGTTATGTGTAACATTCAAGTTTTGTCCACCAGTCTCATAGGTCTAGGGCATAATTGCAAATTGGTTCAGGTTCAGTGCTTCAAACAAGCACACACTACATGTGCTTTAGGTCTAACCTAAAGGGATGAGAGATCCATCCCATGGATGCCCAAAGATTGTGGAATAAGGGGGCGAATTTCAAAAATTTCTCTCCCTTCAACTGGGAATTGCATTCTCTATTTAGAAAATCATATTTTCAAGGATCATTCTTGAACCATATACTGAACCAGATCTGATCCAAAAAGGGTAGAAGAGGATTATACCTGATACGGAGAAACAGTATCTCCCAATGGAGGTGTTCACGCCCAAGGAATGATCCAAAATCTGCTCCCACTGAAGATGGTGCAGTGCAGGATGGAGCAGAATTAGCAATGTTCTTCTCCAAGAACTCCGTCCTTTGCAAGAAACAACAGGATGGCACGTGAGCACAGCTTCCTATCAATTCTTCCTCCAAGAACTAATGTCAAGATCAAATTTTGACTTCTCCCACTGGTGGAGATCGAACTGGAAAAACAGGGCGGCAAGAACAGGGAGGCAGCAAGAAAGAATTCGCAGGGTGCAGAATTCTCTCTTCTTGTGATTTCAGCACTGAAGAAAATCTAATTGTGTGTCTTCTAAAGGCTGCTGCCCCCTCCTTCTTTTGTTAACCTAAAAGATCAGCTCCTAATCCAATTAGGAGCTGTTTATCCAAATCATATTTGGATAAGACCCCTTTTAGGTGATAGGGATAAACCCTTATCTTATCTACAGATTAGATTAGCTTTCTCCTAACCTCATTAGGAGGTTTCTAGATTTGAATCACATTCAGATCTAGACTCTATGAGTGGATAGGGTCAAGACCCTATCCTATCTGCTAATCCATCTCAGAATTNTGTTGCACCCTTGGGTTACTTAGCTTTTGTATTATGTTATGTCTACAATCATCTGCCATGATTTCATCCTCTTTTTCTACCTAGTGCCCCAATTTTTCAATTGATGGCTCACAAGGTGTTTGAATGGTTATGCCGATCGGATCTTTGTTGGGTTGGATTTTTTATCCCAGGGTGGTTAGCACATTGGCGAATCTATTTTTTGCTCTGTTTTGATGTTCGAAGGTTACTTCCAGATCACGGGTTAGTCTTTGTATTAAGGTTCTATATGGCAAGTATAAGTAGGAAGTGATCAGGCTAGGTGGGGATGGTCACCTTGAAGGACAAAGGAAGATCGGGTGTGAAGAATCAACTGAGAGGCTAGGGTAAGGGGAATTATGCGACGGTTGAGTTGGGAATCCAATGATTGGGTTAATCAATGGTTGAATGAATAGTCTTCATTACGGGGAGGTACTCTACTTATAAGAAGGGATCCTGAGGTCCTAGAAGGAAGGAGCCAAAAGTGCGTTGTAGACATAAACAATTTAACGTACAAGAACCGGGTTTGAAACAACTCTAATCATGATATTCTAAATTGAAGAAACCCATCAAATTAAAATAAATTAG